>NDXB01018969.1:76828-78236 GCA_002631895.1 Agapornis roseicollis
TGTAGAGAATTAATTATCCAACTCTGTAAAGGGCTAGACAGAATCAGCTACAAATACAATAACAGGTTCAGACCATTTATGAATTCTGCAAAAAGCTCAAGTAGAAAAAGAACATACAGTAAAATTCAAATACATGTAAAAAAGAATGTACAATCTAAGACATCCTTACTTTGGGATGTTCGTTTATTATATTGCAGAAAATATACTGCAGAATCTGAAGTTTCCAAAGCTTTGCAGGAAATTACTTCAGGAATTACTCTATTATTTGTCTTTGGCCATTACAAATGTAAAACATTGTGAAAAAAAGAAGAGATATTTTTATCATTGTTCTAGCAAGTACCAGATTATCTCACTAAAAGGCTTTGGCCCTGTGAGATTTTCAGCTCTGTTTCTGAGTGCAGAGATATGGGGGGAGAGCAGTTCTGTTACCACTCACCTTATATTTTCCTCTAAATGATGAGAAATTCTTAACTACTCTATAAATGTTGTGTGTTTGTTTTTTAGGTTCAAAGAAGCATGGAAAGCTGGGTAGGAAGAGTTGTAACTTAAAGGTGACTATTTGAACATTGTTCTATTCCTAGCAAGGCTAATCAAACAGAAAAAAACCAAATCTGATCCTAAGCCTTTCAGATGCTCATGCCTGGTAGTTCACACCTTCCATTATTTAAGGGACTTAATGTAAAGTAACATTTTGGTGGGGCACCAGCTTTTGGTTAACATTTGAACAGCAGTTGTAGATCACTTCTGCAAGCAAATAGACATTCTCAAAAAAAAAAAAAAAAAAAAAAAAAACCAAAAAAAAAAAAAAAAAAAAAAAAAACCAAAAAAAAAAAAAAAAAAAAAAAAAACCAAAAAAAAAAAAAAAAAAAAAAAAAACCAAAAAAAAAAAAAAAAAAAAAAAAAACCAAAAAAAAAAAAAAAAAAAAAAAAAACCAAAAAAAAAAAAAAAAAAAAAAAAAACAAAAAAAAAAAAAAAAAAAAGACAACCAAAAAAAGGCAGAAATTTATAAACAGAGTAAATGCGAAAAGATATATGATGTTCCCTGAAAAGCAAATGTGAGCTATCTGTTGGATCACTGATTTATGCTGCTGCACTATCTAACTGTGCTCTCCTGTTCAGGGTTGTGGTTAGTGGTAGTGCAGAGCACTCAGCCTCTTGCAGAAGGGATTTATATTTGAATCCAGTAATGCAAATAGCGCATAAGTATATGCTTACAAATATTGCAAGATCCCTGCTGAATATAGATAGGCTTACTCATATGTTTTTAATTAAACGTGTCTAAATATTCTCCTGAATGGGTGTGAAGTAAGGATCAGTTATTTCAAGATTTTCCTGTTTTGTTTTGTTTGGTTGGGGGTTTTTTGTTTGGTTTTTTTTTTTTTTTTTTGTTTGTTTTTTTGGTTGTTT
>NDXB01018969.1:78372-91557 GCA_002631895.1 Agapornis roseicollis
TTGTTTCTTTTTCCTTTTTTTTTTTTTTTTTTTTTTTTTTTTTAAATTCACTAGAGTAGGATTTCTGCAGAACTTAATTACTTTCTTCCAAGTAATTCTTTCTTGTGTAAATCACTATGTTGTGCCAGATGCCTAAGCACAATTTCAATTATTGTATATTTTATGCATGGCACTTTCAGAACAGATTTGGCAGCATAAAAAAGCAATTCAGTGAAAATCCATGATTCCATAGTGGGTTTTTCCTTAAGTACAATGTTTGGCATCCTGTTACAATATAGCAAAAGTAAAACTAACATGGACAAGCTGAAATACATCCTAGGTTTGGACTAAACAGAATCTAGTTCCTGTCTGCTCTACCTGAATGCTGAGTGAGTTTCTGTTCATGTATTGACAGAACAGCCGTACATTTAGGTCTATTATAAATACAGTATGTGTTTGCACACAGCAAACTGAAGCAGTAAGTGTGGTACAATTATCTTTAAATGTAGTCATTGTGTGCCTGCTATTTCAGAATTTCTGAAGCACTTGGCATCTCTGTTTTGTAGGGGTTTTTTTGCTTGCTTGTTTTGCCAGGAGTTTTTTTGTTTGCTTGTTTTGTTAGGGTTTTGTTTTGTTTTGTTTTGTCTGACTCAGAATACATTGGAAGTCATATTTGAAAACTGTGCCTAGTTTCTGATTTCTTTTTTCAGTGTGGAATTAAATGTTACACATTCATAAAATTATTCCTTTCAGAAAGATATTAGGTCCTTTAAGAACCTACATTTACAGACCCCAAATATAATCTTTGTTTCCCATGAAAGAAAGCTAAGTTGGGAACAATGTAGTAATTACAGCACATTACATACTACAAAATTAAAAGCAACAATGTTTGTATCTTTTGGTAACATCATCTCTCCTTTTAATTACTATTTATTATTATTATGGTGCCATTACGTTATGTGATTCTGTCTTATAGCCAACAAAATGATGTGATTTCAGACAAATAAATAGGTGAAAGTCCAAAAGTAAGTCCTCATTGCTTTTGAAAGTCAACAGTTGCTATATTTTTTTATTTATTTAATTTTTTTTTAATTGCAATCAAAACATTCTTTTGCACCACCCAAATCCTTTCTGTGGATAAGATTCCAGAAAATAAAATATTCTGGGACTGCATAAACACTTTTCTTTTCTATTTTGTCTAGATTTTGGAACTTTTGATTAACCAATTTTTAGATTAAGCCAACCTAAAAAAGTTCATAAATCCACCCTATTTATGTAGAGTATGCTGAAGGGGTCCTCTGTTGTAATAAAAATAATAATGTCAATGTAATTAAAAAGATAAATATCTTGCTTGCATTTTTTAAATTTCATAAAATTGCATCTTTTTTACTGCAAAGGACCAATTAAATCATGCATGTAGCTGTATTCTTGTGGTATCAACTGTAAAAATTGCATTGTGTGTAAATGAAGACAACAGGCACACATTTAAAAAGGAGATGAAGAAATGTAAATATATTTGATTAATAAAACATTTCTATTACCAGAACTTAAGCCTTTTTTATGTTAAGATAACATATGGAATTTTGTACATGCTATACAGAAAACAAAGTATGCTTAAATGCATGTGTTTTGAAGGCAGCCTCAAATAGTAACAGCGCCTTGCTGTAGATTTCATTATGAGCTTTTAAAAGGGGTTTTCAGCTGGGATGTTACAAAGTGATTTGCAGTGACAAGAGAGTGAGATCAAGTTCACTTTTCTCCATGACTGTATCTTGATTCTCCTATTGATGTAATGCTGGGGGCACATGCAGTCATATGCTCAAGCAGGTTCTCAACCAGGCTTTGGAATTTGTTTGCAAATCGTGTCATATTGTAACCAGGTTTTTCTGTTCTGCATACCTGAATGTTTGTTTTTTTTTTCTTATGGTTGATGGCCTGAGACTTGTTTAGTTACCTGAATCCTGACTTACAAGGATCACCATCTAGTGGACTAAGACAGAATTTCAAAACTCCAGTTGAAGTGGTGTCCGAGCTCATTTTAAAACAATAATTCTAAAAACAAAGCTAAAAGCACTAGCCATGCCCCACTGCAATGGACCTTCCACTGCCATTTTTAACATTATTTCACTACCATTGTATATGTCAAAGAGCAGTGATTAGTTCAATAAGTCACCCCTTGTTCTACTTGAAATAATACTACTTGTGTATGAGAAAAATATGTCAGTTGCTGTCATTTTTCATCTTATATTTCCTTTTACACAAGCACCGGAACCACCGTGGTAGAATAATTGTGCAGAACTACTGTACTTGAGAAAACATTCAGGTAAATTGGCCAGCAGGCTGCATGCTGATTTGCAAGTAGCAAGGATAGTTAATCATTCAAGGTAAGTTCTGTACATTCAAGGAAAATTCTTTATAACAAGAAATTGTATTGAGTCACACTGTATGAGATTATATTGCCAAACCCACATAATCTGTCATGAGCTGAGACACAAATGTCTAAATGGGGTAAAGAAGTCCTTTAGCTTTGGCCCAATCTATAATGTAAAAGGGTCCTGGTGTCCACCTTCTTGCAACTCTTCGGGTGCGTGATTTAGAAAGGGTGAGGCTCAGGTCTGCTGATATTTTTCTTTTAATTCGTTATTTTAGCTGGGCTTAGAGTTTGCTGCCTTTTCACTTTTGTCACTGTAAGTGTTCACTGAGATCTGGGGCAGAATCAGTCCAGTGTTGAAGTACAAGAGACCAAAACAGCTTCAATTTTACTGTTTGGTTGTTTGGGTTTTTGTAACCAAAGGAAGTGAACACTTGCTCCCAAACAAACATACAGATAAGCAGTGTCCAAGTCAATGCACAGACTACAGGTGCTTCCTGGGTACCACTGAGCATCCGCCAGTTAAAACAAGTCCAGTGACTTCTTAACACTACAAATCCAACTGATAACACAGATGTTGAAGCTGCACTCTAACCTCCATGCACTGAGTGTTGATTTTCCCAGCCTCAGACTCACTTCTTTCTTACTTACTACATGACAGTCAGCAAAATGTTTGACAGCAAACTTGGTCAATCTCATCTTTCATGTTTGCAGGGGATCTGATAGCCTTTTAAACTAAACCAATAACACAAGGTGCTTGACATACCCAGTTGTCTGGTGACATAGAAATATACACCAACCAACGTATAACAATAATAAGGCACCTAAGAATAAGATCCATACAATACACTGCATTGGATGGGGCATTTGTCTTTCTCCTCAGTACTTCCTGGTGGCCATCCCTGGTAGATCTCTGACCAACTAGCCGAGAGACAGACATGGGTAGCTTTTTTGTTCTGAATCTGGATAATTTGCATAAAACCATCTAAGGATACCAGACATCTAGACCCAGCCACAGCTGCTTTCCCATCAATATCAATAAACTAATACTGTAGAAGTCCTAGAAATCCACACATGGCTGGAATTAGTCCAAGGACTTGAGTAGGGAAGAGGACCTTTTTTTTTTTTTCCCCTTCTTCTCTACCAGCCACAGCAGGGGAGTCTTACCATTACTTTCTCATAGATATAATTTTTTCCAATCTTTATTCTTCTCCCCTTCCATCTTGGCTCTCATCATTTCCATCTATTATACTTTTATTTTTCTCTTCCCCCTGATATTGCTACATTCAATCATTCCCCTCATATGTAGAGTTTCTCCAAATAATCTTGCAAATGACTAAGGAAAGAACTTGTATTTGTTTATATTGGCACTACAAGTCACAGAAATACTTTTTTTTTTTTTCTTTTTCTATAATCTCAGCTTCAATAGAATGAGTCAAACTACAATAGTCATGCAGAGCCTTCAACCTGGAATTCTTTTTAGGGAGCCAAGAACATTTTGGCCTATAGCAACACACACTACTAGTGATCAAATATTCTTCTGGAAGCCATTTAGCTTTTTTTTTGGTTTTCATTAGCCTTTTATTGGGGCAATTCTTTTCTTTTTTTTTCTTGTGGTATAAAAGGCAATTAGATAGCCAGTAAATTAAAATTCTCATAAAGAAAATACTTTCTATTGAGTAAAAAAAAGGTACAATTAAATGCATGCACTGAGCCATACTTGTAATGTCTGTATGCTTGCCTGAGTTTTTCTTCACTTTTTTTTTCTTTAAAACATAGAAAGCCATTTTCTTCTGCTTACACGTAAGATCTTAAAGAATGGGGATAATATATTGCTGTAATACTGCACTGTATTTCTGCACAATGAAATGCTGCAGTAGTATATGATCAGTCAGTGATAAGAACACCATGTAACTCCCATCTCAGTTTTTGAAATTGCTTATGTGATGAAGATATATGTGCCATGAATAGGGAAGCAGATAGATACAACTGAAAAGCGTATCTAATTCATTACCATCAAGTTAACTTGTTTTTATTTAACAACCTAGTGATAGAAAGAAGGCTGCACTGATCTTTAATGAAGGTAAGCAGATCTGAGATGTTTAAGCTTTGAAGGAAATTTAGACACATATTATATCTGCCTTCCATCCTACTGTTTTTTTCTTTGCTCTGTGTTAATAGTATGGCTCCCAGAGAAAGATCTTCTTCCAAGTGCACATTTTCAATGAAGATTTTTCAAAGTGTTCCTCTTTTTTCCCTCTGAGGATTTATGTCCTAGAAGAGGGCTGGATTGAAAAGGATAAAAAAAGAAACAAAAACCAAAAAACCTAATTAAAAAATATTTTTCCATAAATTTTAGGTAAAAAAAAACCCCAAACTATCCATAGAATGGACTGCTTTGTGCATGATTCCTGTTCTTCAAGAGCTCATTTTAGTCTAAGAAGTATTTTGAGAGATGCTGTCTGTCTAGGTCTAATTACTAGAATGCAGAATTATGATCATTTGTACAGTATAAGGTTTGTAGTGTCTAATAATTGCTTCTTCTCTGTAATCTTAGCA
The DNA here is from genome assembly GCA_002631895.1 of Agapornis roseicollis. Classification (NCBI taxonomy): domain Eukaryota; kingdom Metazoa; phylum Chordata; class Aves; order Psittaciformes; family Psittacidae; genus Agapornis; species Agapornis roseicollis. Next base: position 83,282 of record NDXB01018969.1, read on the forward strand.
ACATCGTTGATTTTTAAATTCTTGTTTTACTTTTTTACTGTAGCTGCAAAGTTCATCTGTCTCTTTCAGCCTTGCATGGTCATATGGTCTTCATTCACCCCAAGTCAAGTCCTAACGAAGTTACTGCATTGTGCAGTTTATCATATGTATTAAGTCTAACTGTAGCTTGTGGAAGAATTTTAAACCTTTCTGGTTTAGGATATTTCTGTGTTGAATAGGGCTGTTGGCTATCTCCCTTTCTGCAAACAGCCCAAATACACAGGCTCTTTGCCCACAAAATACCATAGCAGACTCACAACTACTTCAGTACACTTATAGATTGCCTTCAGATGTAAAACTTCACAGGTCTACTTCCATTCCAGTAAAGGACAGCATAACCTCCTTTCTCTTATTAGTTCATTAACTAAAACCAAGACAAGCAACCTCATGGTAATTACCAAGATGTTGACTTTGGTTTTATCTACCTGATTCTTGCTTACTTTTGTGATGTTTATCATTATTGAAACAACATTTCAGAAACTGCAGAATACAAATGCAACCTGTGTCACTGTTTACATAAGGTTAATCTTCACTTCTTTGTGCCGTAATTTAGTTCGTGTCCCTCTCACCTTTGAATGTGTCATTAACAGCACAGGTAAAATCACAAGAACCAATTGTGATTACAATGTTGAATTAGGATAAAAATTATACAAAAATAGTGCACCAAATATATGTTAATATAGTAAAGCCAATAAAAAATACCCTTTTTTTATGCTGGGGCAAAGCAGAGGTGTTACTACACTAAAATTTTTTTTCAATCCCTGCAGCTTTTGCATATGCAGCACATGTAGTAAATTAATTGTCTGTCAAAGTACCTTCAAGTGATGGCTTCATTTAATTTTATTTCTTTTTTTTTGGGGGGGGAGGCTGTTTTCCACAAAATGTTCAACCTATTCAACATACTTAAGTGAGGCTGAGATGATACAATCTATCCCAAATTCTGTCACAACCATAGCTGTTGCAATTTAAAGTAACCAATCCAATCATCCAGGTCTTGATTGTTTGATGTTGTTTCTGGCTTTACACTTTTGATTAAGAGGTTCAGAAAAGAGGTGAAGTTGCAGAATAGCAAAGGGTTCCTTGACCTCAAGAACTTGAAGTCAGCAGGTCACTTATAGTGACTGTGATTTATTGAACAATAAACAGTGCCTCATCAAACCCTTTTCTTTCCTCACTGGCTTATTTTTGCAGGCATCGTATTCTTGTTTAGAGGATACATTGAGAGAACTTTCAGAAAGATTGTTCTCCGTATCAACTAAAGTGTATGTATGATTTTGTCTAACTATAATAATGTATTTTAATAAATTGATTCTCAGAAATGGGTTAAGCTAGTAATAACAATCTGTGATACTGAAGATTTGTAAAATACTCTACTAAACCATAAGCAGACTCTAGATCTCATTTCATTAAAAAAACAAAACAAAACAAACCCAACTTCAGCAATTGCTTTTTTTCTTGAGATAATCAGCTGATATATTAGTCAGGGCAAAGAGTGTATTTCTTGCATAAGACACTGTTTGTGAGGTCTTGTATGTAGAAGAAGAACAAGAGTTTGTAACAAGGAAAGATAAGCATGAATATTCAAGCTAAAACATCTTTTTTTTGGGGGGGGACATAAAAAAGATTGTAATTAAAAAAAGCATCACTAAAAAATCTTGATTACATGGAAATAAATGTTTTCATTACATTCATTCTTGGAAATGTAGTATGATCTATAATGATTTTAAGAGGCGGCTTTGAAGCACAAGTAAATTAATCACACTTTACTAAAGATCTATGGCATATTTAAGCAATCAAAAGCTATGATTTTTTTTACTATTTTTCTCTAACACATTTTTCTTAATAAGTGTCTCCTGTAGCATACAGTCTTGCTGATCTATGTAACTCATGAATGACAAGTACAAGTTCTCTTCCCTATATACACACAGGTACATATTCAGGCATTTATTCTCATTCTCTCTCCCCCTAATTTTTATTATATCTTTGTTCTTCGAAAGATCCAAATTTATCATAAGTGAAAAGAAAATCGAAATGGAAAAGAAGAAGGTGATAAAGTTGAGCATTCATAAAGAAAAGAAGGAAACTTTCTACCAAGAAAAACTTACAATATAACTTCAATAAGCTTCACCAGAAGAACATGTATATATCACACATAATTTTTTCATTAAAATTACTTTTCAGATAAGTACTTCATTTGTCTCTGGGTTCAACAAACTGCATTTTGCCTTGCATTAAATCAAGGTAATCTTCCACATGATAGATCATCTGGCTGCTTACACACAGTAGTACTTGGGACTTTTTGACAGTCTTTACCCTAGGTTTAAAATTAAATGCTCCATAAAGGAATGAAAAATAAGCTTCTTCTAACTGAAACCTTTCCAAGAGAGATGGATCACTTCTGTTCTGCTCCAAGAGGTTCCATCCAGCACATGCTGTGTCAGAGAGGGCAATTGCACCCCGACTGCTCTTCTGCTCTGCTCCAGAGGCTCTGTAAGCACTCAGTAAGCTCTGATCCCTAATAGGGTGCCGAGCTGGCTAGATTCTTTCCTAAATGTGAAATTTGCGAAGCAACTAAAAGCACAGGAAGAGAAAGCCCACATACTGCTTTCCATCCCAAACTTAACATTTAAAATGGGCTTGTATATACAGATAAGGAATGCCTTTAAATACCAATCATCTAAAAAAGACAATTGTATTTGCAGCAAGGAGCTACAAGGTTTGGAAGCTCAAGCTTTCTGTTTATTTGTTTTCTTGTAATGGTATTTTAAATGGAAGCAGCCTGATGCAGAAAGTTGGTAAACCAGGGTCTGGCTCTACATTTTGCTCAGGGGTTGTTTGTTTTCTGTGCCCACCCATGTCAGCAGAGATCTGCACTGAGAAGAAACTTCCCTACCACCAGTTCTGGACCACTTGTGTGACATAATTTATGTTTGCACTGCTCTTCCATGGTATCCTTGTGTTTCCAAATGCCTAATGCTGCTAGGAGTAAATGATTTCTTTCCACTATGGCTCAAAGTGCCAGAAGGCAGGAGAAATTTAAACACAACTAAGATCAACATTGTGAGTTTACTTGGCCTCGACATCTAGCAACACAGTCATAAATTTCATAGGCTTCTTATTTGAGAATTTAAAAGGCCCTATAGATTTGGGAAGTTTCCTATAACAATGCTTCTCTATATGGATTATAAATGTTGGGAATTCTGGGAGCCACACTTTGTATTGCATTTGATTAGAAGGTCACTGTGTGACCAAGCAGTTTCCCATTCAGATGCTGCTTCACTGTTGACCACTGCAACAGTGGCAACATTAAAATACTGAAAGCAGTGAGGAATGGTATCATTTCAGTACCCAATCTTCTTATTTCAGATATTGTTCCTGCTTACTAGAAATAGTGTCTCTCCTTGAACCGCCAATCTTTTTCTCCTTGGAGTTACTTTTATTTGTTGCTCCGGCTAGGTACCTATGTCTCTAGGAGCTTTATGATTGACCTTATGATACTTAAAACTCCATTATCCCATTACATCAGGGACACTGTTATTATCAGGATGCAACTCGGCATCATTTCCCTTGATATGATGAGGATTATGAAAGATTCATGTCACATGCATGCTAGCAAGCCCTAACTCCAGCAGTCAGTCCTGTATCTGTGTCGACACAACACTCAGCCATCCAAACACTGACAGTTACCTCTCAGTCACCAAACAGTAAATCAATGCAATCCGTACTGCTGCACATCATATAACTAATGATGTTGTTCTGTGGTGCCTATGGTGAAAGGCAGCCTTTAGATGGCCAACAAATAGCACTGGTTTAATTCTATCAAAGAGCCCTTTAATATAGTAAGTCCATGCGAGCTCCTTAACCCCTAGTTGTATTACTTTTTCTTCCTTAAAAAACATACTGTGGCTGAAGTTAGTGAAGTATTTTTCCCAAGTTGTGTATTATGCAACGTGGAAAGTATTTCTCAAAGGATCCACTATTGTTTGCTGTGAGTGACTTAGCCCCCTAAGGAATGATAATGCCAGGCATTTGGGCAGTATGAAGAGTGCTTAAGCAATAATGTTAGTAAGTATAACAACAGTAATGATTCCCCTCCCCTAGAAGACAAAGAGGAAACATGTTCTAAATATAGGCCAATTGTTACTATTTTAAGTTTATAACTGTCTCAATTTCTGCTGTCCTACTCCTGTAAGGAGTACAATTCTACAGCCACTGAATCAGCAGTATGTTGTTACCTAATCAACAGGGAAGTTCCTAAAAATTACAAGAACGCCTGTGTCCTGGGTTCAGCAATTGCAGTTAGTTTTTTCTCCTCCTTAGTAGCTGGTGTTTTGACTTAGACCATGAACAAGGCTGATAAGGCCAATGTTTTTGGTTGTTGCTAAGCAATGTTTGCCCTGATCAAGGACTTTGTGAACTGCATGCTCTGCCAGGGAGGAGGGGAGGCCGGGAGGAAGCAGGGACAGGACACCTGACCCAAGCTAGCCAAAGAGGTATTCCATACCATAGCACGTCATGCCCAGGGGGTAACTGGCAGTTACCCAGAAGGGCTAGTTCTCTTGGGGTGTTGGAAGAGGTGGTTGGTCAGCACTTGGTTGGGCTGGGGTGTTGTGAGTTTTCTGTCGGTGGGTGGTGAGATGCTGTATTCTTTTCCCTTGTTATTTCCTTTATCGTTATTATTATTGGTGGTAGCAGCAGTGATTTGTGTTATACCTTAGTTACTAAACTGTTCTTATCTCAACCTGTGGGAGTTGCATTCTTTTGATTCTCCCCCTATCCCTCTGGAAGCAGGAGAGGGCAAGAAAGGGGGGTTGAGTGAGTGAACGAGCTGTGTGACTGGGTTTAAACCACGACACCCTGGTATCTCACTTTTCCTCAGTCCACTCTGCATTTACTGAGCTGCAAGAGAACTCTGAGCCATAGAGATATTTTTGCAATCACATCCCAGGACTTCCAGAGGCCCATGTGCAATGAAAAGGTTCACACAATAGATACAGAAAAGCACAAATATTGCCCAAAAGCATCTACTAATTTCTTTCATCCCAATGGCATTGACTTCACTCTCAGCTTCATGAGTCATCATTTATGATCTCAGTAATTTACTACAATGGGCATGAGATATACCACAAAATCAATGAAAAAGAAGGCAAATTCAGAACTAAGATCAGGGCCTGTAAGTCACTAATGTTTGAAAATGATGGAATGAGAATTATTACATGTATTCCTATTGGCCTTAACTGTCCATAGTATAACTTGCCTGAATGCAGCATGCCACAGACTTTTTGTTTTGCAGGAATCAAGCTGCAGTCTCTGCTGAGCCATCTGGCCTCCTTAACACTTAAAGATGAACTGCAAATCAATTATGAAAATAGAGTTTAGTCCATATTTATGAGCTGAATGTCCCTACTAGCCAGGCTCTAGGGGACATTCAGAACAGAAATACATTTCAGCTGCTCCTTTAAATAATTCGTTTTCCTCAGTGAAATCCTCCTGATAATTCTTGGTTCCCTGCAGATATTTCCGAATACATCATCCTGTGGTACTGCAAATAAAATGAACCACGGTGTAATGCTGGTGGCATTTAGATATCTTATATCCATAAAAAATATGGTCAGGAAAAGCAGTGTCACTGTGGAAAGGAAGGCATACACTCTCTGTACTGGGTGCTCGCACTTGTCATTCTGTGAGTATAGTCTAGAAAGACATTTGGGTTTTATTCACTGTTTACATTACTTTTTCAGATAAACTTAACAACATTAAAGAGCTGTCTCCATGAAAATCACACTTTAGAAGTGTTTGCCATCCTCTCCCTATTACAGCAAACTGGCAATCAAAATAGACAAGTCTTGGATGTGACATTAGAGGTGGAAAATCACCAACCATGAGGCCAAGTAATAATATAGCTGCATCCCAACACTGGTATTTGTCCTTGCCAGGAAAACTGTTTTTAAATAACCACACTCCCTAAAAAGGTTATTAAGGCTCATAGTTGCTAAAGAAGACAGAAATAAAGGCATTAATTGAGAAGATATGGTCCCGATTTTTGCAACTTTTTACTGTTTCTTCTGCTTGCTCTCATTTTCTGCTTAAACTGCACAAAGCACTTTCAGACACCAATCACAGTGAAAGCCTGCCAGTCACCCTCTCCCTCTCTTGATCCCAAGGTCCAGATAGGGATCCTCTCGCAGAATAAAACATGGCAGCACGAAGGGGAAGGACAGCTGGTGATGGTGTGAATGTGTTGCAAGAGAAGTGCTTGTTTCAGACAGGGAGACATAAGAAATAGGGAACAGATTAAAAAAATAAAAATGGAAAAAATTTGGAGAATACCACAGAAAAGTGTAGGCAGTGGGCTGGAATAAAACTTTTCTATATGTTGAAGGAGTGAGAAACGTGTGTTATTTGGGAAATGTGCTTAAAGCTAATGTGACAGAAGAAAATAATTTAAAACTCAGTGCAAACCTTTCATTAACTTACTAGAGTGCAGAATAGTCCCTCAGGCTATGTCAGGGATAGGTGTCCTGCATGGTACATGCCTCATTTACTCAGGTACATGTCTGAGTTTTAGCCTTATTTTTCATCTGGACCAGGGATGTGGCTGAAGTGTGCAGATGTGAAAAACCTAAAAGAGAGGAATGAAGGAAGGAAAAAGTAGCCTTAAGTGCCTGGACCACATTGCACCTCAGGGTCAGATGTGTTGCTGCTGTAAACACCTGATGTGGGAGTTGGACAGTGCTACCATATCCTTCAGGTTTGGCTGAAGTTTATCATTGGAAGGGTCTTGTTACTTATCCCCCACAATGCCAGAGGACAAAAGATACCAAGAATAACTAATTTCAAATGTAAAGTAACATAAAACCAGTACTTTGATAAGCAAACCCTTTTTCTTCTTAGTCATCTGGATGGCAGCTCTGTTACAGAAACTAATTGGATCTCTAAATCTGTTGTAGCTTAAATAAAACCTGAGAAAACAGGGCAAAACTGAAAAGGAAGTTTGGAGCCAAACAGTTGCTGGTGATCGTAGGACAGAAGAAACTTTTGTTACCTATTACTTTCCCTCACAGACCCTCTTTTAGGAGGAAAATAATTCCCACTGATTCTATAAGTCTTTATACGTAACTCAGAATTTTGCAGCTCTACTTGTCAGCTGGTAACACAATGTTTCCTGAATCAGGGCCTTTACTCCGCCTTATTGAAAGCTATGCATGTGCTTCACAAAATCATCTGATAACCCCAACAGCAACATTAGGTTGGTTCATAATGCTGCAGAACTCTGAGGGATGCTTGGATTTATATTCTGTGCCCTAACTGTAAGATCTCTATCCAATATTTTGAGATTATTAGAGGATTTTCATAAGGGAAAACATACTTTTGGCAAAACCACAATGAAACTTATCCTTTCACCTTCATTCAAGGTTACTTTTCATATAAATTTGTTTGTTATAGAACCTAAGGAAAAACGAGAAAAAAGTACTTTTTGAGTATTGTCTTCCAAGTTTTGGATAAAAGAAAAATAAAAGGGAGTGGAAACAAATTATAATCAATATGGTTCATTTTGTACTGCAGAAAGGAAAATGACTCTGCTAAGAGACTATGCATAACCTTAAGCAGTACCAGATGTGTTACAGAGAGAAGTATTAACTACTACTCACCGTTTGGAATTTCTTTCAAGGCAGCTAAGAACAGGTAAATTAGATGGGTGAAAGCATTATGCCAGAAGCAGACAGTTAATGAAGCAGAATCAGACCTGTTGAAAAACAACTACAACACAGGGCTCATGCAATTTGTAAAAAGTTATGTCAGCTTTTGGAATGACAATTCTGAACAAGAGAAATATAGAAGTTATTTTTCTCATTTTTTGTAAGTTTTGACATAGCAAAAAGGAAGTTTAATACAAATCTCTGAGGACATGACAGTGGTTGCATAAATCACTCCCTTCATCAGCCTGTCAGACCAAGGTCATGCTGTTCATAACCCACCCATTTGCTAGGCATGGTCCAGAGGGCTGAGTATGCAAAATCCACACTCCACACAGTAGAATAAAGTAGGGCGAAGACTATCTCAACAAGGTTCCTTTCTGGGCAGGCACTGTGAGATCCTACCTGATGTGCTGCTGCATTCTTGTGTTGCCCGCGTGATCTAGAAACAATCAATCTGGAAGCATCTGCAGGGACATTGGAAGTTGTTTTGGTTTTGGGTTGTTTTTTTTTTTTTTTTTTTTTTTTTTTTTTTTAAAA
>NDXB01018969.1:95384-113947 GCA_002631895.1 Agapornis roseicollis
TTTTTTTTTTTTTTTTTGTTCATTTTATTCTCTACTGATTTCTCCAGATATCTTTTGGCAGATAGTCCCAAAATATATATGTGAGCAAAACTCAGGGTAGCATTTTTGGGTGAAATAGTCATGTGTCTACTGATGTTAAATGAGTATATAAAAGAAATCAGATCATATGAGATGGTCTCTGCCTTACCTATGCAGCACCACTTTGAGGAAAATATCTGAAATTATTTACTGTATTAATCTTAGAATGTCTTCCACCTCTGAATGTCTGACCGCCAGATATAACACAGGCAGATATAAACACTGGCTTTCTACCTACAACCAATATTTAAATTGCAAAGAGCTTAGCCAGCACACAAACTTTGGGAAAATATAGCTGAATACTTCTTGAATAACACCTTCATGCAATAAGACAGTCATAATATATGCATCCTGTGGTTGGTCCTGGGGCTATATTGTCAGCAGTGAAACCATCAGTACATCCTGCAGGCCATAGCATAAGTCAATGTGGGGCTCAGCCAGGAGTGGCAATTGGCTTCTGGTTTCCATTTGGGAAGCTAAAACTAACTGAAACAGGAAATTACAGTCCCTACTCTGTGCATTGGCTGGAGGACCTTGTGATGGCATGGGCACAAGCGCTTCACAGAATTTACTGTCAGGGTGGTGAGGCACTGGAATGGGTTGCCCAGGGAGGTTGTGAGTGCTCCATCCCTGGCAGTGTTCAAGGCCAGGTTGGACAAACCCTTGGGAGGCACGGTTTAGTGTGAGGTGTCCCTGCTTATGGCAGGGGGGTTGGAACTAGATGATCTTCAGGTCCTTTCCAACCCTAACCATTCTATGATTCTATGATCTTGCAAAGCCAGAAAGAAGACCATTCAGGGTATGCATGATTTGTGATGCTCTTTCTAGAGGCCTTGAAACTGCTTAGAGGGGTTTGAAGTGCCATTTTTCTCCCCACCCAATGTCATGTTCTTCCTCTCCTTTCAAGGAAGCAGAGGTCTGATGAAGATATCCTTCTCACAGCTTCTAAGAGGTCACAGCTGCCTGGTGGAAATTGGGGATGGGCAACATGGAGGTGCTATTTGAGGCACCTCACCCATAAGTGGATCAAAAACCAGTAAAGCTCTCATGAAATGGCTCACCACATACAAAGAAAAGAAAAACAGGAAATGAAAAGAGAAGCAGAGAGAATAAAAATTCAGACAAACTTTTCAGGGTTTCAGCATCAATATTCTTTTTATAAGACAAAAATGTTTGAGTAATTTTTTATGAAATGAAAAGCCTATTTTATTGACTGATGAAAGCTTTATGATAGCTTTATGATCTGGTCTATAATTTCTAAATTGTTTGGGAACTTCTCCCTCCGGAGTGTTTCTGACGGCAGCCTGGGGAACTTGCAACCTCAGAATCTAACAATGTCACAGCCACTGCCACCTCTCTGAAAGAACACAGAGCAGGAAAAGATGTGGGCAGCATGATGTTCAGCAGAACCTTTGTCAGACAGGATGATCTTTTGCACTTCGTAAGTGGAATCACTGCAAGTCTGCTGTAGAGTTTGGTCTTCCTGCAGTCTGTTTCCCATGCAAGGAAACAGACTCACATTTTCATCACATTTCCCATGTAGGGGAATATGGACACGCTAGAGACTGGGCAGGTGAAACCCTCGAAGATGAGCTTTCCTATGGGGCTTAGAAATGGCAAACAACTTCATGGTCAAAGCAACATATACACAGTTGGGACTAATCAGAGTCATTACCTTGTGAAATAAAGGCTGTAGCTGTTTAAGCAATTTCAAGAATGAAATTGTGTAGTACAAAACTGATGGAAGGACATTATATGCAAGCAGCATTTACACTGGGAGTGTAACAGCCTACAGGGTTCCCATGTCTGAGGACAAGGAAAACTTTAAAACCTAAACTTGAAGTCTATAATGAAAGACTTGCCCTCACTGGGTCAGGTCTTTTAAAAATACATGCAGTAAGAACATTTTCTACTTCACAGTGATTCACAGCTGCCTCTGGGGGCCACTGCAATAAACTGGAAGAACAATCTTGGACATTACAGCTCAAGTAGTGGGTGGGAACTAAGGGTCATCCCATCAAAACCCCTTTCTCAGCTGTGCTGGATCACAAAAGCTGAATGCTTGAGTTGATGCAAGAGCTATAAAGCTCCTCTTTGCACAAAATGTGTGTTTTAGATCCCCCCACTGCCGTGATATACAAACAGTTCCAAAGAAATGACATGGAGGCTCCTATGTGGCTTCAGCAAAATGTGTAGGGGGGGAAGAAAAAAGAGAGATGATATATTTTCCTGCATTTTCCACTAATAAATCTCCAGTCCATGCAAAAACATTAGGATGTTTCTCTGCATGTGTGGTGTAAGAATGAATGTATCGTTTCTCACAATGAAAAGTTATTGCTTTCTATTGTTGACACAGTAATAGCTGGATGTGTCTTCCAATTACCCCAGTGCTGTAGGCTTTTTGGTTTGTTTTTTTTTTTTCTGTGTGTGATTTCTGGGTTCTTCTGGGCTTTGCACTTGTGAAAACCTGGTAATGTCATGCATATTCTGTCCATAATTTTCTACAGGGAGGTTAATGAGTGCATGCAACATGATAACTATGGCAGAGGACCACTGTGGGCTGTTGCCAGCTCAAACACCAGTTGATCCAGACCAAATAAAGTTGTTCTATAGCATCTTGAACTATATGATGCACTTACTTAGAAAAAAAAATACACATTCCCTTACAGAAAGGAGTTTACAAAGGGTGTGATATTTCTGGGAGCAGTCGGGGGCCTCTGGGGCATGGCTGGTGCCAGGGTGCTGAGGGGCACTCTGTCACAGGAGAGGACTAAAAACTTCAGGGTAATTGGGTGTTTGGCACTGAGGCTGTAGCTGCTGAGGAATACTCCTCGCCCTGCCCGTCTCCACCTAGCAGGACAGCAGCAGGCTCGTGCTGGAGAAAAAGGTCAGGGCTGCCTTTCTGCCTCCCTGCTGTGCGTGCACAGAGCCAGCCTCCGAACCGCTTTCGGTTCCTCTGAGCTCAGTGAAGGGAGCAGCCTTCAGTTAGTTAAGGGATTTGTTTTTTTCTTCCCAAGATTTTTACTACCTTTCACCCTATAAAACAGTTTTCATTTTGATGTAGGACTATAAGTATGGATTAAAGGCTTTTGGTGTAGTTTGGTAAGTGCACGGGATGTTTTTTAAGCTCAAGACGGCAGTCTTGAAGCTCTCTCCAAAGTTGCCTTGGGTTGCTCCTGAGAACCCTTATGTTCATTATTTCAATAGGGAAAAATGAACTGGAAGTAGCTAAACTTATATAATGTTTTTCTTTCCTTCCCCTGCCCCCATTCCCTCCAAACCTTACATTCTTTTGTGTTGTTCAAGTTCCCTAGTGCTTTATACAAGGATTCAGAAGTCTGGCTCTCTGGAAACAATTGTTATGTCAGCTGACATTAACACAGCAAGCACTTTAACTATTTTTCCAACATATCCATCAAGTGCAATGGCCAAAACATTAATTTTCATTATGCTTTAACAAAGTTTCTCATTTTCCTCTAATTCTGTCACCAGACTGCCTCCATGCAAGACTACTTTAGAAATATATCAAGTCATTTAACTAAAAGGACTTTGGGAAGCTTTATTTTTAGTGACTTTGTGCCTATATGTTTGTGAATGTTCTAGGCCATTTATGACACAAATTTGAGCCCCTCTTGTCCTAAGGTAACAAAAACCATGTATGCTTTAAATCAGCCAAAAATTGCAAAATTTTATATTGCTATTACTAAATTGGAAACTAGGCATAACCCTTTAAGATGAGCAGAAAATACACAGAAAAGAATAAAGATGAACTCAACTGCCGACACATGTATCAAGACTTTATTGCTACCTTCAAGCATAGGGTTGTGTGGGCTACTCCTGAAGATCTATCAGCCAGTTTCGGAAGTCTCAATTCTGAATTTTTGCTCATTGGATGAAGGAAGACACCATTCGAGGACATTGAACAAGTATTCAGCTTTCATTGTTCAAGAAAGTGCAAAGCAAAAATAGATGGATTACTACTTTTTTTTAGTCACTATTTAACAGTTACAGATAGCTATTGTTTAATATTGAAGATGGGCAAGTCTAATGTTTGAGAGTTCTGATCTCCAGAACAATGACAGTGTTTTAACTGGGCTGGCCTAAGGCAATGAATGATACATACAAAAACTTAACCACAAATAATGTATAACACACAAATATGTATGTGGTGTGTATGTGTATGTATGTCCACTATGAGATATTGCAGTTTCACAGTGGGCAGGGCTAAAAAATACCAATAAAATCTAAGTTAATTATTATAACAACTGATGCATGTTCCTATTTTAGAACTACAATACAGTAAATGTATAAAGCAGAGGCTGTGCTGACTTTTTAAATGAAGCATGTGACCCCATCCGACCCACCAAACTCTATCTTTACCTTCAAATACTACACAAAAATGTGTCTAAGAACTGAAATTGAACGAAGTAAGATGCTGGTCATGCCACTGGGAGAAGAATCATGCCAGATTAACTCCCATGTGCTCTCTGGGTGTGCTGAAGATTTACAAAATAAATTCCCACCAACATTAACAGAGGTTAGTATAGCAAATTGACCTTGTAAATCAAGAATAGAATAGACCCTATAATATATATTTTGAGGTATTTATCACTTTGCTGAGGCAGACAGGATTTGAGCATGTAGGTCAATATCATGGTAACAGTAATTCTGCATCCCCCTGCCTGCTCAGCTCATGGAGCCGCTGGCACTGCTCAGACTGAAGACTGGGAATCACTTTCCCCTGGTCCACAGAGACCAGCACAAATAGGACAAAGTGGTATGTCAAATTGCAGTGCCTTTTTCGTTACTTCTGCAAGTGCACTTCTAATTTTCTGTATCTTTTGATCTGCTCACTGTTTTTTCTAGATTTCTTCCAAGCTCCACAGGATTTTCTTTCCTAAGGAAGAGGTATATTTAGGTTATTCTCAGTTCAATCCCATATCGTGATAGAAAAATGAAGTTAGCCATGGCTGAATATATATTCAGAAAATTTCAAAGCATTTGAAGTTGGATAAAATAAATAATCCTGAGGCAAATGACATGTTAAAGTCCCTAATTCAACTAACATATTTCAGAAATGCACAATGACTTAAAGAATACATTGCAGCCTTCAGATAACTGTTAATGCACGTAAGTGTTTTGAAGGAAAAAAGATATTTTGTGTTATCTGCAAAAAGCCCTCTTGAGTAAGAGTCCATATCTCCAGGTATTTCTTTTAAAGGGGAACAGTTTAATAAAAATAACAAAGCTAGAAACCAAGAACATTAACTTTCACTTTGCCTAGCTACATGCTAGTACTCTTGCTGTAATTATAACACAGAGGTCATTCCAAAGGAATTACCAGCCTTCAAATGATATGAGACAATTATTCTCCAGGGAGACGGGCAAATTTGTAAGACAAATACAGTTGAAATTTCAGACATCAATCTCTTTTTTACCATAGCATGGGAACAAGGGAGCTGTGAAATGTAATTTTACCCTAAGGCCCAACAAATGATCGCATTAAAATGATTTAAAAAAAAGACTTTACATCTATTATATCTTAGAAGTGAACGCAGCATTAGGTTTTTCTAAGGCTTCCTGTGAATAATAGTGTTTAATAAAATCTGTAAAAAGCCACTTTACAGACGCCCATGTTTCCCACTAGCCCATAGGCAGGGCAGCTGGGCAATCACTATAGGCAACCCCATGTGCAATGGTGCAGGCATTGGGTGCTGTTCCAGGGAGCAGAGCAATGCCAGGAGTTGGTTTCTTCTCCTTGTGCAATGCCGTAGCCGCGGGGCCTCAGGTCAGACCCTGCCAGACCAGCTCCTACTGCCATGTACCTCTGCTTGCAGTAGGTCTGTACAGGATGGGGCTTCCCAAAGTGGATGTGTTCAACGTGTCCAGCATTCCCCAAACTGGAGGAGGTTGAGCTGGTTTCATGCAAGTGACACGAAGCTGTGGTGGAGAGAAAACCTTTTTGCCTGGTACTGACAACTGAGAGTGCAATGTTTAAGGGAAAAAAAAAACAAAACAACCCTTCCACTTATCTCCAAAGCACCTGGAAGAGCTTCCAGTGATCACCCCAGGCAACTGTGAACCATAAGGATATCTGTTAATGGCATGCATCACCTGAGGGTGTAGGAGAGGTAATAAAACCTCAAAAGGTGGAAACTGTGGACCCATTGCTTTCTACACATTAGTCCTTCAGCTTTAAATCACCTCCCACCAGCTCAATTTGACATTAACCCTGCACAGCTTAAGCTCTGTCTGTCAGAGGAATTTGTGATTGGTGAGACCCATCCCAAAAATTTGTTCTCCCCTCATGTGGGACTGGTGTGCCCAGGCACAACAGTACCAATACTCATGTGCAGAAAGCAGAAAACCCTCCTTGCAGGGAGTCACTCAACCTATCTTCTACACTTACACAGTGCCACTCATGCCAGCATCAATTTGGGTGGACTACCTATGTAAGCAGGATGTAGCCCAGCGTGTGTGCCATAGCCAAAGTGGTGAAGTGGAAAATGGATATAAAGGAAACGCTCTTCGGCTAGTTTGATTTACAGAAACCTATAGCAGTCTTACTCTTCAGATAAGTGCCATTCTCCAACTGCTATTACTCAAGAAAACAGGCTCCTCAGAAATCTCTACAGCTGACATATTGCAGTGTGACCCTGCACAACTTGGCAATGAAACTATGCCTGTTTTTATTGTATTTAAATAGGACCATTAGTTTAATTCAGATGTGGAACTTGAACTTAACTTTAGCATCATTCTTGCATTGCACATGCAATGTGCCCATGTAGGCATATGTTTTCTGCAAAGCAGAAGAGAGAAGGTGTGTGTGAGGAGGGTGTGCATTGTACATTTGTACATTTGCATTCGTTTTTTCCAAGGATGCATACCTGTCCCTGTGATGCCTTCCGTCAGCTCCTGCCAGCACGACCCCAGTGTAGCCTCTGCAAAGATTTAGGCTTACCTACTGACTCCCACTGCTTGTACAAAAATGCTTCCCAAATGGAAGCTGACAAATTAATAAGAAATATAAACACATCCTGGTTAAATGAGTGCAAAGCAGAGCACCAGCTGTCTGACTCATGAAGATGATTGACTGTGGAGAGCTGTGATGAATTTCTTTGTTGGGGAGAGTGGTCAAAATATGACGACCAGCCCAAATAATCTCATTCTATCCCCACACCACTTTTTTTAGGGTAAAGTAACTTTCCCAAGAGATATAATGAGTTGTCAGGAAAAACCCAGAAAACTGGCATGATGAGTGATAGGCATCTCAAAGTTGCCATGTGATGTCTCACCAGAAAATACTTTGACCACCTTATTGTGGGAACACTTTCAGTGCCCCTGCAAGTTCCCAGAAGTATAAAAAGTTATGAGTCCCTGATGCTACATAGTTTCCTAAGTCAGCTTTAAACTAACACTCTGTTGTATTATTAAACAGGCAAAAATGAAAGGAGCAACACAAGCCAGTAAAAAAAAAAAGGCAACAAACAGAAAAACCCCTAAGCCTTAGAAATATACCTATTTTTTACATACATATATTTTTTATTTGTCTTAAATTATTTTTTACCCTACAACACAGGTGACAAATCTTTCATCATTTGCCGCTTATCTGTATTTTATTTTAAGGGCACAGGAAGTCCCACTTGAATTTGGTGTCAGTAGACTCAGCAGCCTCGAGGACAGGGAGAAAACCGGTGTCTAAGAGCAGGGCAAAATGAAAAGTGAATGTCACTACATGGCAATGGCAGAACACGTGGAGGCACCTGAAAGAGGTGTCACAAGAGGTCCAGAGATGGTAAAACAAAACTCTGTGAAGATTCCTCTGTGTCAAAATGTAAACTAAACTGAAACTCCATCTCACCAGGTTCTTTTGCCCATGACAAACAAAATTTCCTGTTTTGAATAGCAAAACTATTCCATGGCTCTTCACAGCCCTGACTAGGAGGGATAGCTTCCTACAAATATGGAGGAAGTCCTTCCTCCTTACTTTTTTCATTATCTGTTTTAAGAGAATTTTGAAGTATGTATCTAGCACTTTTGTTGTAGGTAATCATATCTCTTTATGATCATCGTACACTCTTATTTTTTTCTATCACTTTTTACTCTATTCAAATGAAATACTCATTTGCCATGAAACTAATTGGAGGGAGGGGGGATGAGGGAATTACCTAAAAGCTCTGGAATCTTACAATAGCCAGAGCCACGTATGTCCATAAGGATTCCAGAATTCCTTAGAAAGCAAAGCAATTTTAAGGAACTGATTTTATTTCTTTTTCTGATAGAAAAAGAAGAAAAACTGCAAAGAGCCATTGAAAGACTGTTTTCACTGTAAATCAGTACAAACAGATTCAAGAACTGCTGTACTTGGATCAAGACTGTATCTAACCCATAGTCAACCCAACAATTTAATTTTCAAAACTTGGCTTCCAGTATTGGAAGCATGAGATCAAGCCAAGATATGTTGCCAGCAAAAGGCTGGAGCTCAAAGCCAGTGTTGAATTACAGAGCCCAGAAGGTTTACGGAAGTGTTTAGTGAAAATTGTTTGCAAATGGGTTTAGAAAAATTTTCTGCCTCTTGCTGGCTGCTTCAGGATCTGGCCCTGTCAGAAGAAAGTCTCTTTTCTGATCAGCCTGGCAGGGATATGGAGGATCTGCATGTGCACAGACAGCATGCTTTGTGCCCAAACCGACATCCTCAAATTAAGCTTGAGTCATTCTGGAAGAAGTACTGTAGCCAAGGCAAGTGCTCTTCTGCCAAAGAGGCTACTGGACCCCATCCAGGCATAGCTGGATGAAATGCAAAGCCCTCTGATAGACAAAAGTGAGGTTGCATGGTTTAATGGTCCCTTCTGGACTCAAATATTCCACCAAAACTGGCATATTTAGTGCCTTCCCCCCCCACCCCCCCACTTTATCAGATGCACTGTTAAAGTGGAATAGTTCTACAAGGAATAGAAGTGAACTATGAACACAGGATTTTGCCCTGAGCAAAGCAGATTTGTGTTTGATTTCTCAGCTTTGTTCTTGTATCTGATATCCATTTAAAGGAATTTCATGGGGCCTGTAGGAATTGTGCTAATCAATGGGTAATAAATTTATGCTTTTAAGCAGCTTTGCTGTCCCCATACCCAGTGCAGTCATCACTTACGTCAGGGCTTGCACAGGAGTGGTTTTGGCTCTACCTCTGTTTAAGGAAAGCCCTGGAAATAGGTTGCTATAGTTAAATGTATTGTCTTAGTTCATTCAGAGCAGAACAGAAATAGGAGATACCCATCAGCATAAGCAACTCCTAGAGGTCACAGGGAAACATATTTGCATTTCTTTGAGATACATTTATTACTATTCCTTCACACAGCAATACAGACAATACAGCTTTTTAGTGGAACTGATTATGTTTTGCTTGTAACAGCACCTACCAATTTGTGATTACAGCTTTCTGAGGTTTTTTACTTAAAAATTTACTTATTTTTTTCACTTGAAATCTTTTTGGGATTCTCTGCTTCTCGCTGGGCTCACTGCGCTTATGCATTTAGCTTAAGTGGGGAGAAACATACTTTTCAAAACCCACTCATCCTCTCTAATGAAAGCCCCAGCTTTGATGCTGTGTCTAACATTTGTAAGAGCACATTCACGTGTCCTGAAGATAGAGAGCTTATTAACTGTGGATGAAGTACCTTCTGCCAAAAGTCACTAGGGGTCCTCTCAGAAGTGCTGACATTGCTCAGATCAAGGGTTTTCTATATAAATTTCTTAAAATAACTCTGGGGACAAATCACTCAGAGCTATTGTATCATCAGGTATCATTGTGTATGGCTTCTTTCTGTCCTCTGCACTTGTTCTGCTAGGCCTACTCAGCACCCAGTTCAGCACCCACTTGTTTCCCAACATGATGTTCCTAGAATGCAAAGTCATAGAGGGGGACCTTGCTGTACTGAGAACAATGGAATAGGATATCTAGGTTTTTTCCTATTGAAAGACTGAACATTGCACTTATAAAAGGTGGGTGCTGGTCCCAGCCATGCAAAATGAAGTCTATTTGTATGTATCCTTGGATGTATATAGGGAGATATGTGCAAACACCCTCCTGATATGAGTTACCACGGTCTTATTCCATTATTTTCTCATTTTTTTTTTTCCTGAAATTCTCCACATGGCACCAAACCAACAAGGAGAGTCTAAAGGACAGGTATCTGTACTTTTTAAACCATGTGCAGATATTCATACTTCTTAGACAAAATGCCACCTAGGTTGGTAACACAGGACAAACAGCCTGGCATCTGTCCTTAGCCTGGCCTGCATTACTGTGGGGGATGTAAATCACTGAACATTTAGTTTCATGCTCAGCTTGGTGTGCGAAGCAAGTTCTGTAGAGGATACAGTTTTCACCCAGTATGTCACCAAAGTATCTCAAGCTTTTCCCACTGACCTTAGTCTAAAGGGGCCTTCTAGGAACTTAGACAAGCATCTGTGGGGGGGATGAGACATTTACACTCCAGCTACAGACTTCTGCTACAGTACAAGAAAAAGACATTAACCACTCGACCTCTGCTTCTCTGTCAGAAAAAGCTTACCCTCCTCTGACCCTGCACGGGATGTGAAAATACAGCGGACAGGAGCTGTGCACTATTAGCACAAGGCAAGTAGTGGGCTCTGAAAATGAAGCGCCAGCTGAAGCCAGGTGCATACCGGAGGTCGCTGTGTGATGGCACTGGTCTTGCTGCATCCCTCAGCTTGCCCATGAGATGCTCAGCATTGTTTTGACAGCAGGGTTAGCCCCTGTGCTGAGATTTTAAGGAGAAGATGCAACGAAGTTAAAACTAATTATTTCCCTCCACAACAAATAGCTCCTCACCGAGGAGGAAAAACCCAAGGCAGGAGCATCTTTCCCTGTGAGTAATCAATATTGAGCCATGCCAGGCCATTTCTTAAAGCCGAATCCTTTCAGCCAAAGAATAAATGAAACTGTCCCAGCAATATTCTGCATGTTTAAAGCCAGCTGTGCACGTAAGTGCTTTCCTAAATAACTGGTCTTAAGGAAGCTGATAGTGATTGAAAGATCCACTCACTGATCACAAGTGTGTTCTGCTAATGCAGTATTTCTTTTGTCCTTGAAGGAAGGCACGTTTGATATTACATAAAAGTTGGGTTTAAACTTTGGCGGTGGGCTGATTGGCTGCCTGCTGTTTTATACTGAAAAACACATCACTTCCTTACCTGCAACACTGTTCTCTCTAATTGATTCTTTCCTAAAGGTATTTCCCACTCTTCTACCTCTTTCCTTCACTCTGATTAACAATCATAGCATGATCTCATCAGGCCTCGACAAGTATTGATGTGCTACAGTATCATGAGGCTAATAAAGTGTATTATCCAGTATTTTCTGGTGACACATAAAAACTCCCTTATGAAAGACACAGGAGACAGATTAGAATATAAATGCCTTCCTGGTAAGAGCAGAGTACTGTGGGCCCCACAGTGCTGGTGTGAGTGCATTATTTAATGGAGCTCTGTGGGGCAGCGTGGTGGGGGAAGGCAAAGGACAGAGAGAGGGGGTCCTGGGGCTGGAGACCCTGCTGTGCGGCGGCTGCAGAGGAGGGGATGGGGTCAGGCAGGACCTGGAGCACTTTGTGGGAAAGCAAAACCCCCAAGCACTCTCCCTGGGTGCTGCCCCAGCACCTCAGCAAAGCCCTCTGGGACCAGCAAACCTCTATGAGGTTCTGTGTGCTGCCTACACTTGCTGCTGCTTTCTTTTCCCTGTTACCTCCACATTGCCTTTTTAATGCGAGAACGTTATTAGCATACAATATTAAAAGTATAAAAGTTCATTCCTTCAAAAAGGATGGGTGGAAACATATATCAGGTATTTTGTTCAGTTAACCTTCCTCCTTATTTACAATTATTCCCTGAGTGCATGACAAACCTTAAAAAATAAGGGTAAAAAGCTGAATTACTTTCTTGTCTCTGCCTTGTGATGACACAAGTGTCAGAACCCAGCAAAGCCACATGCCCATGAGGACAGCAGCATTGTTCAAGGCCATGAGCAAAGCCATGGCTCCAGCTCTGCAATTTTCTGCTAAGCACTCTGGACCCCCACTCACACCAGGGCTGGTAGAGGCAGGTCCATGCCTGGGGCAGGGTGATGGGGCAGCCCCCCAAACTCTGGGTGAGCATCCAGCCACTCAGCAGGTGCCCTGCTTGCACCAGCCTTCCTGGGGAGACATCCTTCAGGTGATGTCCTTAGGGATGAAGCTTGGCTGAGCTGCTTTCCCCAGATCCCCACTTCAGGAGGATCTCCTTTTGCAGATGATCCCAAGCCTTTCCCCTCCCTTCCCCTTCATTTGCCAGTAAACTGATTGCTCCATTATTTTAAAAAGCTCAGATCCTGAATTTCCCATTCTTGAGTGGAAGGCAGAGGAGAGTCACAAGGTTAAAAACTCTCAGCCTCGCTGGGGCCACTCTTGTGATGGAAGAAAGAAAGAGAAAAAGAGAAAAAAAAATCCAACAAGAAGTGCAGCAACAAAGAAACTCCCTTTCCTATCAAGCCCTCTTTCCCCAGCATCTGTGAATGCCTCACCTCCTGCACAGTCTCCCAGTATAAACTTTGTTCAGCACACTCAGTGTAATCTTTTCACATCATAAAACTTATAATCCTCCTAAAGTGGTTTCCTAGGGTTTGAGGTATGATGCACTTATCAAATAACTGAAACAAATAAATCAGCTTATTTAGGCTGTGGTCAGTGTGTGTGTAGCTCTGTGTACGCAGGGAGGAAGCCAGCGCCATACCAGCATTTGTATACATTAGCAACAAAGCTGTCTGTGACAAGCTGTCCTCTGGACAACTAAATATTTAGTTGCATATCATAAGTAACTTCTTAAGTGATTAAAGCAAGAGGGTGCTCTCTGTGCCTGCGTGGGGAGCCAGGGTGTCGGGGCAAGCAGAAGGATGTGGAAAGGCAGGATGCCCATTGCTGCAAAGCCCCAGGACCCTGTAGTGCATCTACGCACTCCAGGATAGCCATAGCTTCATCCAGGGTTGGGTGGCCTGGGGCATGCTCTGTTGTCACCCATTTCTGCTGAGGAGCTGGCTCCAAGTAGGGTCCACCTGGCTCTTGTGCATATTAGAACAGAGTTCAGCTTTCAAATATTTGTTGCTATGTTTTATTGGTGCTATAGCAAGGTTTATTTTTAACAAGGCCTGTATTAATGGATTCCTGTGGTGGCGTGTGCAAAATCTAACTAATAAAGTGAGTTCATATTGAAGAATTATAGAATACATGCTCCCTATTCAATCTAAACATTTTGTTAATAAACTCAAAGCCTATTAGCTTGTAAAAACTGACTTTGAACAACAACAGGCTAGAAAAGCTATCCTATAGAACTTGCTCCCTGTAAGTTTTCCTGTATGTATATTAAAGACTTTCTTCAGTGTTCAAGAATCATTACAGCAGTGCTCACTTAAAATATTGGCATTACTGGCATATAGGTACATGCTTAAGAGTATCTCTTGAATTTGGGAAAAGAGAAGGTATGAAACCTGCCCTAGGAACATGGGCTCAGTTTTTGGATCTAGGAGCCCATTATCCTCCTTCTGCCTCCTGCCCTTTCCCCAGCCTTTTGCTGCCTGGCTTTGACTCTCCAGAAGATGTTTCAGTCCCTCCATATTCTGAGGGGAACTCCAGAGGCAATTTAAACTGTTTTCAAGATTCTGATGTGGTTTCTGCTTCTGATGTCGTTTCTGCTTCAGAATGTGCCATGTACAGGCAAAGGGCAGACCAGAACCAGGCCGTTGCCCCACACAGATGAACCACCCCTGGAAGAGGGTTGGCGGAGTCTGATGGTGGCAGTGCCCAGGGAGCAGGGATGGGGCTCTGCCACGCTCCCAGGTAACTGGCACATCATCCTGCCTCCCCATCAGCCCCCGGGGACAGCCCCTTCCCTCCCACCCCTCCCTCAGGTGCCTCACCTGACGGGGAAGCTCCAGCTGTTCTGGGCCTATCTGGGCATCTGGAGTATATTTTGAGGAGGCCAGCATGGGATTTGGGCAGCAGCTCCGATGGGGACAGCAAAACCCCAGCCCTCCCTATTCCTTGTATAGGTGTTTGTTTACACCCAGAGGCCAAACTGACAAAATGGTTTCAGCTACCAAGAAAAACACCTGGAGTTTGCTCTGGTGTCCAAGGCATGGAGAAACATTTAAGACTTTGCTTCCATGAAATGCTTCTCTCAGTCTGTGTAACTTGCATCCTGAAGAGCAGCACGAGGAAGACAGTAGCATGCATCATTTTCTTTTCTAGAACATACTGGGTTAATAATAAAATTAAAGCTAAAGTAAGTATTCACTAGAAAATAATTTCAGTCTGTCATTGCAATAATCTACATTTATAAGTTATCTAAAGTAAAGTGAGCTGTACTACCCTCTAGCAGCTCTGAAACCATTATGAATTATTGAATAAGTCATATTTTTTTATTATTATTGACATAATAAATATATTTGCTTGAAAACATCCAGAGCTCCGTAGGCATGGAAGTATTTATGAGCCTGGGCTCTTTATAGCACTGTTTTACACGGTGCTGTCAACTGTGGAGGGGAAACAGAAAGAGAGAGAAGAAGTTTTCACCTCTGAGGTTCTTGTTAACAGATACAGTGCTTAAGTCAGTCCCTTCTCTTCAAGACCTTGTCTTTATGGGAAAAAAATAAAAAAAATATGCAAGTGGTATGGCTGGATTTCCTATCTTTTTAACTATTAGTTCTTGAGCCGTCATACAGTCTGAGTTCCTGCAAACTGAAATAANTGTCTTTATGGGAAAAAAATAAAAAAATAAAAAAAATATGCAAGTGGTATGGCTGGATTTCCTATCTTTTTAACTATTAGTTCTTGAGCCGTCATACAGTCTGAGTTCCTGCAAACTGAAATAATACTGCTCTGGGTAAGGCAGGCCATCTCAGGCTTTAAGTTGTCACCAGATCAGCTCTGGAAGTCATGAAACCTAAATACATGGTCAAAATAGTGGTAGACTTGTTAAGCACTACTGGAAATCTTTGCATGCAGCAGCTATGGAGGTGCCTGCAGACACAGCAGAAGCTGCCACTGCTGAAGAGACTTTCCCAGTTTGGGTGGGATCTCCTGCTCCATAGCATGCATTTTCCCAGAGGATGATCAGCCTGAGAAACACTGACATGCCAGGTAAAAAATACTGCTGTGAGAATTGCTGTGAGCAAGACAGTGTCCACACACAATGAAATCAGTCCTGGCTGAGCACCTCTGTAGTCCGGACATCACAGCTTAACCTCGCCGCAGCAACTGATGGGTGCTTGGGTGCTGCTGGGAACAAATGCTGACTACCTTCTGTGTGACTTCAGACTCCCCTCTGGTACAGGGTGCAAAGTACATGGGGGAAAATTCTCCTTCTGCAGCAAAAGCTTCATTTCATTTTTTTGCCTGTCTCCTTAGGTAGTAAATACATCATCAGTGGCTCTTCAATTTCCCTAAGTAAAAAAATGAGCAATCACTAGCTATGAATTCAGAGGAGTGCTTGCTATAAAAAAAAAAAACAACCCAAGCAGCATATGTTAAAGAGCTCTCCTCCCAGGAATGCAAGCCCAGACAAAGATTTAGCCTGTTTTTTAATTTAAGTCTGGTGGAGCAACATGTCATACCTCAGACATTGACAACAAATCAGCCTTTATTCAAGTGTGAAAATTAAGACATAAATTGCTGGCTGCTTAGCTTTCAAAACAAAGTCACGCTACAAAAAAAGTGATATTTTGAAGAGAAACAGGAAAATATTTGTCAAGGTTTTTGTTATTATTGCATTAGCCTTCCGCTTGATCTTACTAGCTATAGATACTTGATGTCAGCTTAAGTGCTTTCCATTCTTCCCATAAGCAAATTCTGGCTGAATACTATATATCATTTTTACTCTTGATCACTGCTAGTATCAGTACCTCATTACAGCAGAGCACTTTTTGAAACTGAGCTATAGCCTAGATACATGATTGTATAAAGTTTTAAATAAACATACAACATTTATGTTATGTTGTTTCACAGGGATGATTTATAGTCATTTTCTTCTTCCAGTCCTGAGCTCTGGACATAAAAGACACTGAGCTCTCTGCTGTTTATCCAAGCTAAATCCTCTGTTTGTTCTGCATAAGCGTTCTTGATTCTTTAATATATTGCAGGCTTTAGCTTCAGGTTTATTCTCTCTGGGATGGTGGAATTAGATGCATTAACTGACAAAGATAAGGTACGGACATTGCAGCTTAATAGCCATTAAAATAGATACTGTGATAACAAAAATGGAGCTAGAAAAGGGAGTTGAGGTTGTGATGTTTTAAAAATATGTATTTACAAGACTTAGATCAATAAATTAAGATTTCAGAAATCTCCATAAGGAAACCTCCAAATGACATTGGGGTTTTGGTTGTTTTTTATTTCGTAAGAGTAAAAAAATCAGAAACGGAAGATACTGTGAACTAGGTTACACATTGCTTCTCATGCGTCCAAAAGACAGCATTGTTTCTTCTTACTAAGATGGCATTATGGAGTCTGGATGTTGTACCACCAAAATGCTGCTCTGTGCTACAGAAGAAAATTAAGTTCTGTAAGACAATGAGTCTCTCAGCCTTAAGAAAACCTGGGTGGATTCTGTTTACCATGATCCTTCTTTCATCAGCATATTTAAACACATATGTATCTATACGTTCAAACCACATAGGGGTAAGATGTTTACTTCATACTGCTATTCTTCATTATAGCCCTTGTTCTTCTATTACAAAAGCAGATAACGCTAAATGCCTGTTCTCTTCTGTGATCTTAAATAGTACAAATTTTGAGCAAAGCCCACTTAAAGTGTTTCTTTTTTTATTCCAACTCAGTACTCATTCTTAAATTTTTGAGTAAAAACAGTGTTAGCATTTAAAGACCTAATGTCTGACACAGAAGAAAGATTTAAAGAATTATAGTTCTTAATGTGACATGCCCTAAATCATCTCTTACCACAGTATAAAAATTAAGCTCAGATTTTAGAAGCCCTAAATGGACTATAGTTTTTTTTCTAAGTCAGGATTAACTGGCATATAAGTAACAGCCCAGGCACTTTCTCTGCCAAAAATTATCTAACTAAAAGTTTGAATCTGGCAGTGTAAACAGCAGCCCCACTTGTACTCATACAAGCTTGTTATTTTGTGGTACACTAGTTGGTATGTTCTCCATGCTCTGTAATAGATTGCATTCCATAAAGCATGAAATGCATTTTTATCTGAAACTTGAGTGGTAAAATAAACAGCAAGGAAAATAAAGACATGGGCAATCTTTTTCATTTATTTATTTATTTATATATTCAATTCCACAAGCATTTATTTTAGCTCAGATGCTTTCCTTTTATAGTGGTGGGATATTTCCAGGAGTAACGGGCAGATGTTGCGGATTACTTATTCAGTGAGCATGAAAGAAAGGGCAAAAAAGAAAAAACCCTCAGCTCTTTGTGAGCGACTCCTTGAGTATGCATAAAAGCTACCTTTTAAAAAAAACCCCCACAAAACTAACTTTCTGTTGATGCTGATCAAGATTGTTTTCATTATGAAGTATATAAAGTAACATGTAATTTCTCTGCATATTTAATTATCTTTTTTTTTTTTTAATTATTCTTAGTTGTAAAGAAATCACCCAATTTGTTTATTTGGAAATCTGCGGTTCTCTTCATTAGGTGTACATGTCATAACAGGAAAAGTCAAAAAAAATGTGGAAAGGAGGTAAAAGTTCACTCTGGCAAAAACCTGGGAATTTGATTGTATACAGGGAGAGGTTTAGCTTTTGTGAGTGGCAGCAAGTGCTTTTCTTCCCTCTGACAGCAAGTGCAGTGAAGCAAAACCCCTGCCTCCTCCTCCTTCTCCACCCGCTGTCCTCTGTGGCCTGGTAACCCGTGGATTTTTTACTGAACTCCAAACGTGGATGGAGAACTTGTGATCACCTCATGGGCACAACCACATCTGGCATGGGGGCATGGGTAATCTCCTCAGCAGTGGCCAGTCGATTTTACAACATTTCAGAGTTACTTTGCTAAAAGTTGTTCTCCTCCCACTTTCAAGACTCATTTCCAACAGTGTCTGCCACGTTTGTTAGGGCAATAAGGATTTGCTTTTATTAGTATTTCAATACTAATACGTTATGAAATGATTTTCCTACAAAAAAGTTGTCACTAAAACCCTTACAATTACTTATTTGCTCAATAGACAAGATATGGCAAACAATGTTTTATTTTTTTTTCCAACCTGTAACAACCAAGCACTAGCTAGTGTCCTGGGTTCAGGGCACAGGCCTAAACCACAACAGCTAGCTATTCATCAAGACATCTGCATAATGAGGAATCACCTTTATTTTACTGCCAGAGAGACGAAAGCAAACAGTACTGTCCCATACCATATATTTTGCCTTTTTTTCCTGTTTTTTTTTTTTTTTTCCCGTTATTAATTAATATCAACA
>NDXB01018969.1:114016-130532 GCA_002631895.1 Agapornis roseicollis
TTTTTTTTTTTTTTTCCCGTTATTAATGAATATCAACAAGATTAACCTGGCCTTCACTGGAAATTGGTATGCTCGGATACCCTTAATTCCACTGTAAATTAGAGAGTTATATGTAAGGATTGAAATATTTTCAAATTTTTCTTACAGCATTCACAGGAATTGGTAATTAGCCAGAAGAAAGAAAGAAGATACTGATTTATCTACTAAAAAAGAGTAAAATAAATAGGTTGTACTTATTAGCTGAAGAGTAGAAGCTACTAAATACCCCTTTTAGGGCATTAAGATGACTGTATCTGATACAGATACTCTGAGTTTAAAGCCATTTGTGAACCACTTAGACAGAAAAGCTTTTCCCACATTATTCCCATTTTGCTGATAGGAAGTGGAGGCCCAGATCTCTGCTCAAGATCACTCAACACCCCTATAACCAAGATGGGAAAAGAAACCACAGACTCTGTGCCCAGCCCTCTGCCTACTGGTAAGAGCTTCTTCATGACCAATTCAGGAAAGATTTTGCCATGCTGCACCAAGTACTGTAACACAAGTTTTTGATCAGGATGGCAAAGCATTGCTTTTCTCTTACAGTTGCAGAGAGATAATGTCTTTGAAGATGTCCTTTTGCTAAGCCTGCCTATTTCTGCTTAGGCTACTACAAACCACCTGCATTCATCATAGAATCATAGAATAGTCAGGGTTGGAAAGGACCTTAAGATTATCTAGTTCCAAACCCTCTGCCATAAGCAGGGCCACCTCACACTAAACCGTGCCACCCAAGGCCTTGAACACTGTCAGGGATGGAGCATTCACAACCTCCCTGGGCAACCACCCTAACAGGAAAGAATTTCTTCCTTATATCCAATCTAAACCTCCCCTGTTTACATTTGAACATGATGATATATGTAAATGAAACAGGAAGTAAAAAGATACAGTCATGGAGTTTAAAAAAAAGACCCCCAACCAACGATCGGTTCTGCAAGCAGTGGTAGGATGGGACAGGTAGATCTCCCTCTAAAGGCGCACAAGCGTGCTGCTGAGGTGTGCAGTTTCTCCACAAATAGCAGTGCCCTCTTATGGAGATACACCTAAACATATACCTACCAACTCCCTGTGGAAGTGGTGTGCTCTTGCTTTTTGACATTCTGGCTTATGTTTTCATTTGTTTTGGGTTATTAGCAGAACTTCTTCAGTGCAATAATAGGATTATTATTAGAAAAGTCAGGATAACAAGAGTACTTAAAACATCATGTGACTCCACATTCAGAAAAACTGTCATACAAAAGTCATTGCTCTACAAGTACCACAGTATTAGTCTTGTTGCCAAAGATTGCCATTTCAGGTAAACATTATCAATGGTCCAGTGTCCAGCACAACCAACATCTCAAAACGTGATCAATAAAATTATTTTCTGTATCTCCAGAGGTGAAAAACAAAACAAAAAAATCCCCTCACTTATGCTAAACTATTAAGCAAATACCTCCAAAACCTAAACTCTACAAAACATTCAGCCTGGAGAAGGCCACGTGATGGTCTCATGGCAGCCTTCCAGTTTGTGAAGGGGGCCTACAAGGGTACTGGAGAGGGACTTTTCATCAGGGACTGTAGTGACAGGACAAGGGGTAATGGGTTCAAACTTAAACAGGGGAAGTTTAGGTTAGATATAAGAAGCTCTTTACTGTGAAGGTGATGAGGCACTGGAACAGGCTGCCCAAGGAAGTGGTAAATGCTCCATCCCTGGCAGTGTTGAAGGCAGGAATAGACAGAGTCTCAGGTGACATGGTCTAGAGTGTGTGGTGTCCCTGCCCATTGTCCTCTGACAATTTTTACAAGTCTTTTCATAATATAGTTGAAGCTCTGTGCACATACATTAATTGTGGAACTCCATCTGCCCCAGTAAACCCACTCTAAATTTTGATGCCATATTACTTTGTCAATGCAGCTATGTCTTGGTAACTGCATCAAAACCCTCTGGTCAAACATTCAGTAACAATACACTTTTATAATCATCTACTCTCTATGTATTAGAACAGAACTTTTTGTAGTAATACGTAAATTGTTTAAAATGCTGTCAAACTACTACAGGTATTTCACTTGGGGGAAAAAAAAATACTGGACTACAAAGAATTTGGTGTCACTTTTCCAGAAGCATTATTAATGGGGACTATTTTAGTCTTCAGTAATGGGGAATGATAGGTTGTAGCATTTCTTCAAGTTAAGAATAGAAAAGAATTGTACTTCCAAGAATTCAACTACACTGCATTAAAGCCACCATGGGGTTACTGTACATTTATACATCAGAAAGTCAATAAATTATTTTTTCTATAAATTAGTCTCTCAAAGTTGAATTTTTTTTTTTCTGTTCTGAATGCCAAACTCCTGACTGCTTCTCTACCACAGAGACTTCATATCTGGATAGCCGACATCTGTAAAAACATTTCTAATGAAAACACTACTAATACAACCCCCTGGAGAAACAAATGAAATGAGATCTAAGTATGCAGCCGCCTTTCTTCAGTTCTGTCTTTAACAATAGCAGGACTAGTGCTTCGCATCCAAGCCCTGACACAGGTCATGATCATTTAGGCACAGTAGTAGCAAAATAAATAATTGTGTAAATATGTAATAGCTGGTATAAATACTTCAGTAGCACTTAGAAGATATGATAAAGGACTTCTGTCTTTAGTTGTGCATTAAGGTTTATCTCAGTGGCTGGAATGGAGGAGCATTCAAGCTGCATGAAGGAGAACTATGGATTGAATACTCAAAAGCTCAGTGCCAGACATAAGCCTGCTTTCTTTTCCACAACAGCAGTTTTGAAAGTGTATTAGTGTTGAAAGTATTGAATACCTGCTAAAGCATTGTAGGAACAGGGATTATACCTTTTACCCCAAAAGCCAATATACTGGAAAGATCAGTAACGTACTTGAATAAACCAGGTGCAAAGCAAACCAGTGCCAACTGCTTGCTAAAATAATTTTTCATATTTTTCCATAATGTATTCCACTGCATAAGAATTTAGAGAATTTTTTTTCTGATAAGCACTTCAACAATTAACAGGGAAAAAAAGGTCTATTTATTTGTAACAGTTCTTAAAATCTTAGCTAATGCTCCATATCAGGGTGTATAAACATACTGCTTTCAGATTCTCTGCCTCAATTTTCAACCTGTTCTAAATAATTTGATGCAAATCTTTGATAGTAAAGATTGGTAATAGCAAATCCCCTCCCAGTACAGGAACCATTAGCACATATGGAGACAGAAGGGGATATTCTGCCTGAAAATTATTATAAAAACAGTGTTTCTAACTGCTCTCACTTTTACAGGGGCTAATGCTTCTCCTTTAAAAGACTAGATTGGACAAATACAGGATATAACTGAAGTTTCCTTAGCCAAAGCCAACTGCAAGTTCTGGTCCTGAATTTTAAAGCAGATGAAAGCTGCAACTGATTTTGCACAGAACACCCTTCACCCCACCCCACACCTCCCATTTACTAATTTTTGTGGGCATTTGTGTTCACAGAAACATATTGGTAAGAGGACTTGTTTTGAAATAATTCCATCAACTTCCTTAGTGAAATCTGGGTGCACTATAATCAACACTAGGAGTTTGCCAGAATGCCATGAGGGCTGAGATGTTGCTCCTCTTCCCACCCGCTTTTCTGAGGCGTGTGGAAGCAGGACTGAACCCATAAACATGGGCTTCATCTCCAGCAGTCTTTTTATGCTGGGCAAATTATGAGTTCAGTCCTTGCTCCATTCATCTGTTTTAAATGGCATTCCTTTTTGCCAGTAAGAGACAAAGATAAAAATTCTAAGAGATTTTTTATTAAAAAATTGTATTGGTTTCTCTCACTGAATAGCTACAACCTTTAATATTGTTTTGAAGTAATAAAAAGGCAAACTGAATCCAACATAAAAAAATATATTTTTTAAAAATATCAAGCTTATCTGTGCTATAGATATCTACTACAAATATAGATTTGTAATATGTTTCTTGAGTACTTCAGAAAGCACAGAAAAATAGTGCTGGAAAAAATTAAAATATCAATCTTAAAGTATCTTTTTTTCTTATTCTAATACAAACAAGATCACAAAGAGTAATAACTATATTACAAATCATAACTACTAAATAAGTTCTTTTAATAATCACAAAATTCATACTTCTTACCTTGTAAGTAGTCATCTTCCAAATGACAGAATGGACCCGAACAGCTTTAATTAGGCTTATAGGTTTATAAAGTGTTCTACCTTTTATTTTACTCAATACTTTCATTTACTACAAAGAAATTCACCCAAGTAGTCTCTTTTTAAACCCCACAGCATCATGTCTGCTGTTTTCTTTGCAAGCCATGGAAGAGACTCAATTAGGAATTAAAAAATGAAATTAACATTGAAAGTAAATTTGTAAGTATCATTAATTCAAGCACTAAAGACTGTCACATTACCAGAAATTGGAAAGAAAGCTTTCTGTTCAAATACACAGGCAAAAACCAGACATAAAATCCTTAATATTTACTAAAATTTTCAATTTTATTTAATAATTAACACACCTGAAAAGTCCTATGATACCATTTTGTAAAATCACCAATTACAAAAATTCAGTCAACAAAATGTGTGATCTTCAAGTCTAAGGCACCCTCCAGCGTTTGGAGATGAAACTACATTTCCAGCAAGTGAGCAAGCATTTGAAGAAAATCAGGATGAGCAAGTCTCCTGTCAAAATAGAAGCTTCCCAATTAATCTGCTGTAATTGCATATGAAAATGCATCAGTGATGTGACAAAGCCATGATGTTAGAAAAGTTGCAAAATTATTTTTTTAAGGATTTATATTGGATTTATGAAAGTGTTATTTGCTTTGCTAGTGGAGAGGGATCTCTTTAAGCACACTAATTTGAAAAATACGGGCGCATGCAAAGTATTAGAAAAGCATTTCTTACGAAATCTGGTATTGAAAAGTAATAATTCCTCACAGAATATGATCTCTGTGTTTATACGGATTGTTTAAAACTTCTCTAGAGGAACAAACAGTTTATTTAACAGAAGACATGCCCATAGTAAGGAGGAGGAAAACCTATGTACCTAGAGGCAAAACCAGATACAACATTAAAAATATAATTTATAATTAATACCATACAAACCAGAAAGGTCACATGAATATAGCCACATCTATGAAAGCTCACTCATTTTTTTGTAGAAAAATAAAGAGTTTTTTTTCCATTGGTATCTTGGTTCATTCTCAAAGTAACAAATCCTAAGATGCTTTCAGTACTTGGTATTCTAATAGAGAAACATTTGTGCCTACAGAACAGACAAAAATGCCTTTTGAAAGCACAATGTTGTAAGGTAATGATATTAGCTAGATCCACACAAATAATTTTAAAATTACTGAAACAGAACGGAAACTGGAAACCAAAATGTTTTCAACTGTGATTATGCTAACAAACTAACCTTTTGAACTGAACACCTTGAAACTGCTCTCTGTTCGTACTTCCATAATCAAACAAAACCTTACATACAATTTAAGTGGTAATGAGAAAATATGCTTTGAAGTATATGTTAAGTAAGTGCAAAGTGGTTAGATCTTGATTAAGGAAAACATCTTTACTTAGAAAAGCTCTTGTTTATGTATGTGTTCAGAATTTAAAGTGTATAAATTCACTGAAGTAGTGCTTCAAGTATCTTTTCTCATTAGGGACGGATGTAAGAATGCATGCATATTTTTGAACTCCTGGGTTCACCCATATAGGTCTAAGTGCAAAACTGCTAGGATTTTCACCCTGTACAAGCAAACTAGTTACTTTTGATTCCGTTTCAGTTTCATAAAGTTTCAGAGACATGCCCCCAAGCCTTGTCTCTTCTTTATTACAAAACTTAGTCATGTTAGTTCATTACAGTTAGAGAAGCAAAAATCGATTATTTTGTGATTTAGTAAAAAAGTGACATTTGGCTGGTGCTGCACTTAGCTTCAGAATTAAGAGCTCTGCCATGGAAAACAGCTGATGTCACTTTTCCCTAGTATAGCTGAAGAAATATTTTCAAAAATTGAAATTATGACAATATGGACTAAAAATCTTAGAATGTATACTAAAAATATTACAAATAAACATAGTCATGGTGATGTAAAAAGAGGTAGAAAACATTTCAGAACAAACCACAAAAGCTAAATATATTTACATATGTATACATGAGTATAAAAACATTAAAAAACAGCTGTCACGACCAGAAAACTTAAAACGGTGCTTAACTTCACATTTTGCAAATATTTACATTCACTTCAGAAAGACCTAACAAAAATGTGCAAAATTAAACATTACCTTATGTACTTCTCAGGTAATACAGGTTTATAAAGATCACTCTGCTCAAATTTTGGTTCTTTTTATCAACTTTTGCTTGTTTTTATTTACTGATGTTCCTTTTTGCAATAGCTTCTCTGATTTGTCGATCAAGTTCACTCACAATATGGTCTTCATGATTATATACTCCTGTTCTCAACAGGGTATCCCTCTCTTCTATCAGACGAGAGAGATAATCATCCATGTTCCCGTTTAATTTTCTAGAGTTAGAAACTCTACCAGCAGAATTAGCTGTAACATCTTGCAACTGCTTTCTTTCTTCTTCTTGTTGCTTTAGCCTGATGTTGATAAAACGGAAAGAATCAAAGGATAAGCTGTATTAAAAACCTCTCTGATCATATTCATATTAAGTATGTAGGTTATTTATCTACTTAGCAAAATAAAGAAATCTATAAAAGGCAAATTACCCTCTCACTTGGGGAAAACAACCATAAATAAAAGAAACATTAATATAATAAAATTCTAACAATATGTTTTCATACTTAAATTCTAACAATACCTTTTCTATATGCATATGTAACAAATACTTACTATCAAGGCTCCCATTCTGATAATTCAAGCAGGGTTCAATGTACAAGAACTACTGCAGACAAGTTTTCACAGGACAACATTGGGTAGATTTACAATTTTAATGTGTTCGAAATGTGAACACTTTTTTTTCTTAATGCAGCGTTTATCCATATAATTGAAGCTTTAAAACAGAAAAAGCCTGATGTACAACTATGACTGACATAAAAAACAGGTACAGTGTCCTTAAGCATAGATTTTCTATACTGCAGTACTGTTACATTTTATAAACATGAAATCTTCTACCTAAGGGGCACTAAATTCTGTTCTTTCACTGGACTGACAGCCAATTAATTATTATCTTGATTTCACAAAATCATAGTATGGTTAGGACTGGAAAGGACCTAAAGTTCATCTAGTTTCAGCACCACTGCCATGGGCAGGACCACCATAAACTCTAGACTACGTCATCCAAAACTCTGTCTAACCTGGCCTTGAACACTGCCAGGGATGGAGCATTTACCACTTCTTCGGGCAACCTGTGCCAGTGCCTCACCACCCTCACAGTAAAGAACTACCTGAGCTTCCCCCCTGTTTCAGTTTGAACCCATTACCTCTTGTCCTATCACTACAGTCCTTAATGAAGGGTCTGTCTCCAGCACTCTTGTAGCCCCCTTCAGACACTGGAAGACTGCTACGAGGTCGCTACGCAGCCTTTTGTTCTCCAGGCTGATCTGCCCCAGATTTCTTAGCTTGTCTTCACAAAGAAGGTGCTCCAGCCCCCTTATCATCTTCGTGGTCTTTCTCTAGACTTTCTCCAACAGCTCCATGTCCTTCTTATGTTAAGGACAACAGAACTGTACATAGTACTGTAAGTGGGGACTCATGAGAGCAGAGGGCAGGACCGCCTCCTTCACCTTGCTAATCGCACTCCTTTTGATGCATCCCAGGATATGATTTGCTTTCTGGGCTGCAAGCGCACACGGAAACTGGCTCACGTTCAGTTTCTCATTAACCAGCACCTCATGTCCTTCTCCACAGGGCTGCTCTGAATCTCTTCTCTGCCCAGCATGCAGCTGTGCTTGGGATTGCCCTGACACAGTGTAGGACCTTGCACTTGGCTTTGTTGAACTTCATGCGGCTGGCATTGGCCAACCTCTCAAGCATGTTAAGGTCCCTCTGGATCCCATCCCTTCCTTCCAGTGTACTTGCTGAACCACACAGCTTGGTGTCATCAGCAAATTTGCTGAAGATATTCCACTGTCCATGTCACCAACAAAGATGTTCAAGATCGGTCCCAAAGCTGACCGCTGAGGCACACCACTCATTACTGCTCTTCAATTGGACATTGAGTTGTTGACAGCAACTGTCTGCATGCAGCCATTCAGCCAATTCTTTATCCACCAAGTGGTCCACCTATCAAATTGATGTCTCTCCAGCTTAGAAACAAGGATGTTGTACACGGCAGTGTCAAAAGCTTTGCAGAAGTCCAGGTAGATGATGTCAGCTGCTCTGCCCCTGTCCATCATTTCTGTAGCCCCATCGCAGGCAGCCATAAAATTTGTCAGGCATGATTTCCCCATGCTAGCTGTCACCAACCACCTTACTGTTTTTCATGTGCCTTAAAAAGCTTAGAAAGCTTTC
Source organism: Agapornis roseicollis (assembly GCA_002631895.1). Lineage (NCBI taxonomy): Eukaryota > Metazoa > Chordata > Aves > Psittaciformes > Psittacidae > Agapornis > Agapornis roseicollis. Next base: position 122,519 of record NDXB01018969.1, read on the forward strand.
CAGGAGAGTCTGCTCCAAGATTTTGCCAGGCACAGAGGAGAGACTGACTGGTCTGTAGTTCCCCGGGTCATCCATTTTTCCCTTCTTGAAAATAGGGGTTATACTTCCCCTTTTTTCAGTCATCCAGGACTGCCATTTTTCAAGTATGATGGATAGTTGCTTAGCAACTTCATCCGTCATTTCTCCAGGACCTGCAGATGGATTTCATTGGGTCCCATGGACTTTTGCACATTCAGGTTCTTAAGATGATCACTGAATCACAGAATAGTTAGGGTTGGAAAGGAACTTGAGACCATCTAGATCCAACCTCCTTGCCATAAGCAGGGACACCTCACACTAAATCATGCCGTCCAAGGCTTTGTCCAACTGGCGTTGAACACTGACAGGGATGGAGCACTCACAACTTCCTTAGGCAACCCAGCCCAGTGCCTCACCACCCTAACAGGAAAGAATTTCTTCCTTAGATCCAATCTAAAACCCCCCTGTCTAAGTTTGAACCCATTACCCCTTGTCCTGTCACTACAGCCCCTAATGAAAAGCCCCTCCCCAGCATCCCTATAGGCCCCCTTCAGATACTGGAAGGCTGCTGCTATGATGTCTCCACACAGCCTTCTTTTCTCCAGGCTAAACAGTCCCAACTTTCTCAGCCTGTCTTCATATGGGAGGTGCTCCAGTCCCCTGATCATCTTTGTGGCCCTCCTCTGGACTTTTTCCAACAGCTCCATGTCCTTTTTATGTTGAGGACACTACAACTGCACACAATACTCCAGGTGAGGTCTCATGAGAGCAGACTAGAGGGGCAGGATCACATCCTTTGACCTGCTGGTCACACTCCTTTTGATGCAGCCCAGGATACGGTTGGCTTTCTGGGCTGTGAGTGCACACTGTCAGCTCATTGTTCATTTTCTCATTGGCCACCACCCCCAAGTCCTTCTTGGCAGGGCTGCTCTGAATCTCCTCTTTGCCCAACCTGTAGCTGTGCCTGGGATTGCTCCGGCCCAGGTGTAGGACCTTGCACTTATCATGGTTAAACTTTAAGGTTGGCATCAGCCCACCTCACAAATGCATCATGGTCCCTCTGGATGGCATTCCTTCTCTCCAGTGTATCCACACAGCTTGATGTCATTGGCAAACTTGCTGAGGGTGCACTCAATCCCACAACCTGATCCTCCCTTAAAGTGCGCCCAAGGTCTTCATTCTCACAGTCCCTACATCTGCCTTCCAAGACTTGAGTGGTGTGGTCAGAGCATCTGCCGGTAAAGATTGAGGCAAAGAAGTCATTGAGAACCTCAGCCTTCTCCAAATCCAAGGTAGCCAGTTCTCCTGATAGCTTCATAGACAGTCCACATTTTTGTGTCTTTTGTTTGCAACATATCTATAGAACCCCTTCCTGTCATCTTTGACATCCCTTGCCAGACTCAGTTTTAACTGGGCCTTAGCTTTCCTTACCTGATCCCTAGCTTCTGAGTCATCTCCCATTTCAAGACACGTAGCAAGAAAAGAGAGGGGAGGGGACAAAAGACCAAACCAAAACAAACCCCAACAAATCCCAAACCTCACAAATGCTTTTATACCTGTTAAGCTCATTTCTAATATCCTCCAACTCTTGACGGTCTGGTTTCCCCAGCTCTTTTTCTTCTGCTGCCAAATAGCGCAACCTCATGTGCTCCAACTCCTGTTGCTGTTTTTTAAGGTGAGCCATTGCATTTTCTTGTTCACGCTAACAGGGGGTGAAGACATAAAGAAGTTGACTATGTGATTACATATAAAAGTGCTAATTGCAGCAACATGAGTAATACTTCAGCAGTACTAAAAATGCAGGAATTAAACAGAATCTCTTACTGCATTATAGGCATCAAGAGCTAACACAAGTGACTATCACAATTGCAGTAAACATGTCCAGACTGGATCAGCTAAGTCCAGTCACAGATACCTCCCCTTTAAGAAACCAGCAAAAATGTTACAAACTTTTACACACTCTGTCTTACACCAGTAAACAAAGTTTACACTTGTGGAATTGCTCAAGGTGCTTAGATTTATTCCTTTATTAATCCTTAGATTAATTCCTAAGATTTTAAATTACAATTTCAGCAGGAAACTTCCATCATCAGCCCCACCAGTGTCTAGTGTCAAAACTTCAAGCAGTACTGTTTGAAATTCTAATCTGTGGTTAAAAATATAAGCCTTGAAAACAAAACTCTGGGGAGGATTCTACTTATGTTTGTCTAGCTCTGTGTGAAACTTCAGGTAACTTATTCTGCAGATTGAATCCAGTCAATCTATTCATTCTAAAAGTTTACTTGGATCTATATTTTCAAGCTCTATGCAAACACTGTAACAAAACTAGGGTTTGAGTCCACTATCACTTCATGACATTAAAGTGTCTTAGTAAGATACATGGTCCCCTCTCACTTGTTTTCCTTCTGGTCATTTTCCTTATGACCTCATGACAGTCTTACTCTGAATGAGACAGAAGACCCGAGGTAAAATGACATTTCTTCCTGTAGTTAAAAAATAAGGCAGGAGGTTATACAAACATCCTGGATCAAGATATGTTGTGAAGTACAAGGTTACCTTTGTAATTTTGACACTGCTTTCATCTGAAATATTTGACAGTTAATACAATGTTTCATATTTACTGTAGGGCTAAAAAAATTATAATCTAATTTTATGTGTGAATATATTCATTATGCAGTCAATCTAATAATATTTGGAAGAGTCTAGTCAGGCAGTTCCCCGGATCTCAGTCCCTCAGCATCTTAAACACTCCCTGTTGATGATCAATAACTGCTAAGAAAATCTGAAATTTACAAGGAATTGGTATTAACAAAGACTCTTAATTGTTAATGTCAGCAGGAAATAAAACAGAGAAGTATTTGACAAAAAAATCATAGTATGTATGTAACTCCAAATTACTACTAATAAATATACTATACTATAATTTGTTATACTAAACCCAACAGAGCAAACAGGCAAACTGGTAGAACTGCAGTGAGACAAGCCAGTAAGCCAGGACAACTTGTTAAAGGGATACATACTAATAATATAACTAGAAGAAATCATGCCAAAGGAGTCTACAGCTGGTAGATGAGCGAATCATAAAATAATCACACAGTGAAGATAAGGCCATAATCCTTCCTTCCTCATCAAGAGCTCACTGCAGAAGAACATTCCCCATTTGCGAGACACCCTTTTTTATGCAGCAGAGGTTTGAAGAACAGTCTCAGATTGAAGTAGAACAGGTATTAGAGCAGGAATTTACAAATACATATAGCAAATATTAACAAGTCACTACAGCTGGCTAATATTTATCCAAGATTTTTCTGTAATCTAGTGAAATTCAAACACAAGTCACAAGACTAACTGGGGGTTTAATCGATCACTACAGTTGGTGTTGACACCACAGAAATAATTATTTCCCCACTTTATATTTTATTCTTTTTTTAAACAGAGGTCTTAGGAATACCCAGAAACTACCAGCAGGATTTACTTCCACAGTGGCCAAGTTGAAACTGTAACTAAACCAAAACGAACAGGGTGTACAGGTACACCAGGAAGAAGGAATTCAACTTTTGTTGAAAAGTCACTTCCATCTGAAAAAAAACCCAAACCAAAATAAGCCCCCCCTAAACACCACACCAAAGAAACCACCTACAACAAAATACAAAACTACGGTGTCACAGGGAAAATCCTCTCAGATTACTCACAGGGTTTAGAAGACCAGATAGCACTTAATCATTTCCACAACAGTAAGAAAACAGAAGTAGACTCCACAAGAATGTACTCTTTGATATATTCATAAACAAGGAAGTCATTCTGGGATAAACTGTTGGCTGCCAATGCAAAATTATTCAGTGAGGTAAAGTGGATGTGAGAGTAGGACATGATGGGGACATATGAATTAGCTTGAAAAATAAAAATAAATTACGAATATATTCACTGACATCTGTTTAACATGACAGCCTGAGTGCAACTGCTGGCTCATGCTGCTCTTTATAAATTGACAGAGGGCAGCTGGACAATATTCAAAGATATCCAAGCTCGATTTCTAGATCTCGTGCATCTACTGCTGGCCTCTGTATGGGCTAGATTGATATTTCATATCATATTGGCTAGCTTGTTTTTTTTTCCCACCCAATGAAAAGTACTAGCTGAAAGTCAAAACTAGGTAAATTCCCACTAGAGACATGATTCAAGTTATTAAACCAGAGGAAATTAATCGCTTAATACAGCAAACATGTTACAGTCTCATAATCCCAAAATGTTTTGAATGAAGACAGACATTTGCATTTTTAAAAATGCAAGATCAAGCATTACTTTAACAAAGTCAGTTTGTAGGGTTTTTTTAAAATCCCAGCAAATATCATAACATTATTCTCTGGCTTCCAAGCACCTGGATAAGAAACACTGTGCAGGCAGTAAAGCCAAATTTCAAGTATGCAATGGGCTATGAAGATTGATGGAATTAACTGTTTTGATAGTTGTACTTATTTTGCATTGTTTGTTTTGCTAACTGTGGATAGTATGATAAAATGCTGAGCACAATCTAGTTTTAAATAGGTTTGTATAAAACCAGTACAAATTCAGCTATAGTACAAGTAAACACATGGACAACAAATCTGATTATCTCAATTATCTGATTATCTATCTTATCAGTCTAGAAACAAACTGCCTCACCTGTAGAAAAAAAACAAAACAAAACAAAAAACAACCAAAACATCTAAGAGAATAAAGCCAACATCATCTTGCTCTGCAGTGCAGGTTATTTTAAACTAGGACTACTGTCATGAACAGCAGGGGTCTTCTAACCCAGTCTTTTAGTTTGTGTAGTTTAATACTCAGATCTACAAGGAAAGACTTTGAGTGTTCCTACAATTGCAGCTTCAGAGGAAAGATGTAACTGTGTGCACTGCATAAGAAGCATGGCAGACTATGAGTTTCATGGCAAGTTGATAGGTTACTATTTGATTCAGATAGATTACTCAGTAATCCAGAGGTTTCTGCTGTTTAGCCACATGCTAACAATGGCAATTCGATCACAAAAAGAGCATTTTAAACTCAAAGAAAGAGTATACATTAGAATTACATATACTGAAGGTTAACAGAACAAAGTCCAAAGCTCAAACAGACCAGGGAGAAGCCACAATATTCCTAACACTTTCCTATCTATAAGAAGGGTTCTCATTTAGTCCTTTGGTCCTTCATGCTCTCATTGAACTAGTTAGTTTCAGAACCATAAAGATATCTGATAAAGAAACATCTTTAGTGATGTTCAGTAAAACCAAGAAAAGGACAAACGAGAGGATGATGCAAAAGCCAAGGAGAGATGTAAGAAAAGCAAAGCTTTCCTCAAGAACCCTTCATTCATTTCCTAGTCCTTTTGATGTTTTTCTGTGAGGAAAGTGTCTGTGCAAAAAAAAAAAAAAAAAAAAAAAAAAAAAAAAAAAAAAAAAAAAAAAAATCCAAAACCAAACCAACATAATTTTATGATGGTTAGTCACTGTCTGAATTTGTGTTCTTTAGAAATGGCTATATACAGCTACTAAGTGTGGCTGTATAAACCAGACATCCAGCAGTAATGANAAAAAGAAAAAGAAAAGGAAAAATAAAATAAATCCAAACTCAAACCAACCAACCAAAAATGTACCAGTGTCACTAGTAAGCATGCTCATTGCTCAGGAGAATACCTGTAGATTTTCAAGGAAGTAAGTTTGAAGGTAAGGTGTTAAATTCTCCTTTTCTCTATAGAGAAAAACTCTTTTCAGTACATTTTGTTTCCAACTTAACTCTGGGTAGGACTTCCTTTCAGATAAACATGATTAGAAATTTAACTTTATTTACTAATACAACTGTGAATATAAACAGGACAAATTCCTTATTTGGGAGGGGTGAGGGAAGAGACAAGATTAATTTTAGTCCTGTAATAGTGCAGGTCAAGAATTTCTGTAGCATGCCATGCCATGACCCTGAAAAGTGACATTTAAGCCCAATAATATTAAATTTACTAATAGACATTAACATTTTTCTGAGGCAAGATTTCCCTAGCATTCAGTTTTAAGGCAGTCCCACTTGGGGTGGGGGGGAAAACATAAAATAAAGTGAGGAGGGATTTTGCAGATTTGATTATGATGGATCCTGCACATAATTTCAGTTGCATACTTCATAATCTTATTCTCAAGTATCTTTCCCAGCATTAGTCTTTGACTCCTTTACAAGTCTCCCATAACAACTTGCAGGGTGTGTAACAGCAAAGTTGCTCCATGTATACCATTCATAGCAGAACAACAGAAACCCATTTTCTAATAATCCATCAATACAAGAAGATGGCAAGAATTTACAAGAGTTGTTTGATCAGAAGTGATGAATGCCGATTATGAAGTAATTTGTATACAGTTTTGTTATGATACAATTGAGGGACATTAAAAAGAATGAGTTTTGTTACAGTGAGAGAACAAAGGATTTCTTATTCATCATAGTGATGAAACTGGTGCCATCTTATCAGAACACATTCAGATATTAAATCAATTTTTTTCTAATCACAGTTCAAGTATTCACTTGGCCACAGGTGATTTCTGGGCAGTTTTTGTTTGTTTGGATTTGTGGTTTTCTTAAACCAGAGAAGGAACTGAACTCTGCTGCATACTTGAAAGAGAGCAGAGTTTACTATGCCATCTTCCAAAATGAAAAAACAATATTACTAAAACTTCTGCACATTTAAAGTACTAATACAGTCCAATGTTTTTACACCTACCTGTAACATCTTCATTTTATTCTGTGTATACTTAAAAACTAAGTAATAATTACTTAAGTGTACCTCAGTGCACAAATGTTATTACATATATACTCATATGCTTAAAATTCTCAGTCAAGACTTACTAACACACCCTACGTTTCCAGACAGAATATGATACTATGTTATTTCCTAAATGAGGAATATTTAAGATTATTTTCAGCTGCTTATTGTAGCCAGTCAGGTTGTTTTAAGCCTCAGTGAGAACTATCATAATTTTAAACTTTTAGAATTTTCTATTTGTAAATTTAAGGTAAGGGAACACTCATAATTGCCAGCTGTTGAACTAAATGCAGCTTTGTAGGGATAAGGCACACTAGAAACTTTACTCTTGCATTACCACCTGTTTATCATCAGCAACAATCCAACACTGAGGCAGCCATGGACCAACCAAAGGTATCACATGCAAATTACTCTGACAATTATTTCTTCAATATGCTCTTAATTGACCAAGATACCTTCTCCTCCACTACTTTCTAAGCACTTCTAGTTACACTATTCCTTTTGCTCATTTTGTACCCTCAGTAAAACTTATCACCAATATCCCCTTACTTTATTAATGTGATATTTGACACCCTCCTCCTATATAGTCATAAACAAAATAATCCAGTCCAAATAAAGCCACATACTAATTATCATTTACTTCACTGTTTTACTTATTTTCTTCATTAGTTTGCATCTCTGATGTAGTGTTTGAGATGTAGAGTAATATTTTAGGAGCCTGCACAATGGGAACTTTTGAAGTCTATGGTACTACAAGAATACCAGCATTAAATAAAAATTAACCAGTAATAAAAAAAAATAAAATTTAATTATAATTGGATCATAAAAGAATCCCTGTATGCTGCCAGGTGCTCTAGCTAAGAGGCTCTTCAATCAAGGAAGCACAATCGTTATTTTGCCATAACTGCCTATAAATCCAAAAGGGAGATGTAAACATACATACACTAGACTAAACAATGGCTAAATAGCAGCCACTATTCACTCTCCCACTCACACATACCATGCAAGTCTGTGGGAAAAAATTACGACTGAAGCTAAGGGACTCAAGTAAAGTTTTCTGAAAATAACCCAGAGCTGACAAGCCAGTAGGAGGGCCTGGATGGTTTCAAGACACAGTTTTTAACGAAGACTTGGACCTCCAAGATTTTTTGCACACTCCCCTCCCTACTTCTTTTTTTTTTTTTTTTTTTTTTTTTAAAAAAAAAAAAAAAAAAAAAAATT
>NDXB01018969.1:141329-160188 GCA_002631895.1 Agapornis roseicollis
AAAAAAAAAAAAAAAAAAAAAAGTGTTTTTTCTCCTTGTGATATAAATAACAGTTTAGGCAGGCAAATATTTACTCTTGCTACAGTATAAAATACTGACAATTTGTTTACAGATTTACATGGCTTTTAATGAAGAAATCACAACGGAGAGCCTTTATACAATAAAGGTTAATCAGTTTCCACGCACAGCTGGGTCTAGAAGTGTTTTTTGATCACACAAGTGAAAGACAAAGTTAAAAAGCACCCAGTGAAAGCAAGCTAACTTAAAGGTATAAAAGGACAAGTACGATTAAGGGTTACTTGTAATTTTTTGCACTGTTGTTGACTAGATGCAAGCATACCAGTAGGTGTGAAGAATCATCACAGACCTTTTGTCTTATGTTATAGTTATTCAGCATCTTGTTAACTTTTATAAAAATGATATATTTATAATGAGACATTCAGCAAGCATGAGTTTCCTTACCTTCTTCTTCACTAACGCTTCTCTCTCTCTCTCTCTTTTCTTCCATTCTTCTGCAAGTGCTTGCATATGGACCATTTCCTTCTTTTTAAGCTAAAAAAAAAAAAAAAGGGAGAACAAAACCCCGAAACCAGAAAACTAAATCAGAACTGTTGGATGTGCAACTTTAGAGGAAAGAGTACTAGCAGAACTAATTAAAATTAAATATATATATAACATATATATATATATAAACACATACATAACATATAATATAAAAGTAACAATTAAAACCAAAGTTTTGTACACTTACTTATGTAACAAGGTATGACTTTTGATAGTGAAATATATATCTTACCTTTAAGTTAAAAATATCTTACCTTTAAGTAAAAAGACCAAGTTCAAGAAAAATACCCTAAAAAATAGACACTAGATTCTTAATATCTTTTAAAAAGAAGCATGTGCCTCTAAAAACACCTAGAGTGATTTCAGGAGTAGAAATGCAGCATGGATTTAGACTGAGAATAAAGAAATGCAGCATTAATATTTAACACTAATAATTTGAATCTGGAGTATCTACTGTAATTTGTAAGGAGTAAGGGGAAATTGCAAAGGGTGTTCTGCATTTTACTGCCTAGTACCTACTTCAATCACTTATACAGAAGAGAATTAACCTTCTGCATTAAAAGCATGGAACGTATTTGTGTTCATCTGAAGTTTTAACATTCTACACGAACAACAGTCAGTTCTTCTTCGAAACACTGACAAAGTTTAAGAAATACTCCTCTCATCAATTCTGTTAAAGCTTCTCTGGCAGTCATGCAGTTTAGGAAATAAATAATAAAAACCTGATTTTCAAAAATGTCCTCTTGCATTTCCTTCCACATTTCCAACTCTAGTGCAGCTTTGTATTCAAGAGTTTCTCGAGGTTCTGGAGGATTTTCTTGGGCACAACGAGGCTGAATGTGAGGGACATGCCTTTGTTGACCAGCACCTACACACTGATACAGTAACATTGGATTTTTAACTGGAAACCCAACTTCTCAAAGAAGCATTCAAGGGGGAAAAAAGATTTATGTAAGATTTACTTGAGAAGAATCTGACACCAGAACTTCTTGCATTTTCACAAGCCCATGGTCTTCCAAAGTGATAGCATACGAAAGGTCAGCTATTCTTCTGTCTGACCTATAAATAGCATTAGAGTGTTAATAAAAACTGTCTTAAAAATACAGAAAATGAATTATAAAACAACACACAAACCCAAAAAGCTGAAGTGCTAAACGGTTCCATGTAAGCTGAGAGACTCTAAATGCTTGCCTATGTGACAGCACAAATATGCTCTCCCATGTATATTGTTTTAACTCAGGGACTGATTTATACATCTTCAGTAAGCTTTCTGACTTCAATAGATAACTTCTCATTGGAAACCTATTTAACTAACAGCTTACTATAATTGCTGATTATGTTGATGTCAATTATGTTGATTACATCCCTGTAACACGCGGATGATCTTAAATTGTACCTGTAGTCTTAAGTCTAACAAATATACCTGTTGAATACAGGTATTGAGCTGACTTTGTTCAAGACACTCAATGAATTCTTAAAATGTTATCAGTAACTTTCTACTATCCACAGTATAATAAGTCACTTAGCATATTATGTGTGGTAAGCCACCCTCAGACTTACTAAAAACCTCATTTCTGAAAGCTTCAGCACACAGAACTGACAACTTTGAATAAACTTATAGGTTAAGGACTACCTGCTCCTGTACAGTAAAAAAATGTCTAGATAACAGGTATTTTTAATAAACTAATTTCAAATTAGTCACAGTTTCTGCTTAAGTAGAACAGTTTGGCTGCCTCTTCTCTAATCACTGACAAAAATGTAGTAACCAAAGGTATTTTTCCGCACAGAATTATATTGAGAAGAAATACACACAAATCATGTAACTGAAAGTTATCACTTGTCTAACATGAAAGTACACTGCAGTGCAGACCTACACGTGGTCAGAAAAAAACCTATCATTTCAGTTATAACTATGCAATGATGCAAAGGCAATTACACAGCCACTTAAATTGCAGAAGCTGCAACATTACTTATCAAGCAATTTGCAACAAGGCTGCAGGAATTACCTATGGCTGTACTTTTCACATAAATTCTTTTCCAGCAAATTCAGAAAGATAATACTAAAATATTTTTACAAAAGTGCAGTCCTCTACACAGCTATTTGCAAGAGAAAAAAAAACCCACCAGAAACATTTGTATTCCATGTAATTTAACTATAATTACTGCATCCGATTTTTACAACTGTCACTGTTTAAAAAAGAAAATAAGATTCAACTTAGTGGGCCTCAGAAATCTGAGTAATAGAGTCAGTTTAACATATCAGTATGAAAAGAATAATACACCAACAAGAGCAAAGCTAGCAATCTATCAGCACACCAAAATGCAGAGACCTGATGACTCTGCTTATAGCAGGAGGGCTGGAACTAGATGATCTTAAGGTCCTTTCTAACCCTAACTATTCTATGTTTCTATGATTCTAATGCCATCTAGTGGTTATTAAGCTTTGTGCAAAACCAGATTTCACTTCAGCAAACTTTTTTGTGAAAAGTGTAAGCCTTCATGTACAGTGAGATCATAAAGATCTTCACAGAATCAGGCCATGCTGGCTTTCACACAGAAAAGTTAAAGCAAAATCAGGTATCAATTTTTTACAAATTTGGAGGGAGATGGTATACCAGTCTCTGTGTCAGTAACCTGAAGTTTCCTGTGCATCAAACATGTTTGATTATCTGGAGGATTAGGGGTTTAAACCCGACCTCAGTCTTAACAGCAATTACATTTATTTCTAAAGGCATAATCAAGTTCCATTATCACACAGAAACAGATTAGGTTTAGATACTGATTACTAGCACACTTCACATCTGCAGTAAGGACATGGGACAGAAGTTAACTATCAGTATGTTCCTTCAGATACATACAAAGGATCAACACTCCTCTAGGTAAATGAACATTTATCTTCAGATAAAGCATTAACAACTAGCACTACTCCTTCTGATCTACACAGCCTCAAGCCCCTGCTACTATCACAGAGTATAATCCTGAAACAGAAACCCTCTTCTACTCTATGAATATACCTGTTCTTCTAACTTTCACTGAAGTCAGTAGCATCAGTAGCATCTAAAAGCATACTATGGATAATTAGTCTTAACTACTTTCTGGGATATCAGCAGCATTTTGCAATTGTTAAGTATTTAATTTTCTCATGAAGGTGCCTCAATAACATTTTTTCCAACTAATTTTTTTTTTAATCTGTAAATCTGACAGAACATCATTATTATATAAAGGTCTATTATGATGACTGTAGTAGTAGTTTGGGGTAGCACAATACGCCTGTGGCAATTTAACTTTTAATCACTTGGACACCTGTTCCCAGCCTGCACCCTATATTGTAGTTTGCCCATATTCAAGCAAACACTAAGCAAACAATTCTTCAAAACTGGCTAGAGAGTAAGTAGGGTTTCTTAAATAGTTATACCCTTGTGCTGCTGTGACACTGACTGTTTCACTGTAAGTCTGACGCCAGCACTGTTCACCGTTACCACTCAAGAACCGGGTTTTTTCTGAAGCCAAAACATTCGAAAGCTGAAGTCTCGCCATCCCTAGAAGTAAGTCTTTAGCTGTTTTATCCTTGTGCCACAACTCAACCAACAGAGGTAATCTGAAACACAGAAATGATTCTCAGTGTCAGGCATCAACACAAAAGTGGAAACATTCCTATTAACTTGGGAAAAGGACCTCATGTTCTAAAAGTAACTTACCAAATCAGTGATGGTCCAGTTCTCAAAAACAAAAGATGGATTTACTGCCCCTCATTCAGAGGAAAAAAAATGACTGAATTTATCTTCTCTATCATTTATTTTCATCAGCTAATTATTTCTTTTTCCAATTGTCAGAAGAGATAATACAGTGAAAGTGATTGGCTGAATACTCTTAACAGATCTAGATCATATTCATTTATAAATATATTTTAGTCACTGCCACTCAGAATACATCTCCTCCACCTCTTCTTTCAAAATACCACTAATTGGGTTACTCTTTATTCTACATCTTAATCAGTTATCAAAAGGTGGTAGGACTACTAGGAAAATGGTACCACAGCCCTCAACACTGTACTCAGCTTCCTGAGTACCTGCTGTATTTTCAGGAACATTGGATAGGCATCATGTATTAAAAACAAAAATTAAAAAACCTTATCTATTCTATTTGAAGCAACTTTGTTAAAACTACACTATCAGTGTTTAATTTAACAAGTTACAGCACTTGTTTCTGTAAGCAACAATTCCTGCATAAGTACTCAAGAGAAATGCAAGAATTGTAGTCCCTGACTTTAAGTGTAAGTAACTGAAAAATTGGAAGAGCAACATATTAAAATATTCACCTGCATTAGCTCTTGGATTCCTTTCTAAATTCCCAAATTTATGATCCTAAGGAAAACACTTGAACATGAATGTATTTACAACAAAAAAGGATAAGCGTGATTAAAATAAAAAGAAACTAAGTTATCACCTCAAGAACGTATCTTGAAGCTGATGAGGTGTAGTTGCAAAATCAAAAGCACAGTAGGATTGTGGAAGAAAGACTTCCATGTTTTTTCTAACTTCTACAGGTGGGCTTGTCATAATAGGCGCTGCACTGCCAAAAAATGGATATGAGTACCTAAAAAAAAAATAACAAAAATAGTGAAATAATGATTTGCGATTTTTTAATACCTTCTTCAACAAGAAAACCAGTTTAGACATTTTACTAAAGCTCAACTTGTACAAAAGTTAGCAAAATCTACACAAATTTGTAACAAAATTTGGTTTTCAAATATTCACCTTTTCATTTACTTCAGCACTGATCCAGTTTCATCTATATTCATTGCTATTTTGACAAAAAAAGAGCTTTAATAACCTGTATCTTCACAACCATGTGAATTAATCTACTAAACTTCTGCAATTATTATATAAACCGAGCAGACAAAAATAAGAAAGGAATATTATTTTCATGTGTAGATTGCTACTTAAAAGATCTGCAACTGTATTTACAGCTAAGACTGGTTTAACACATGATAACTGATAACTCAGTATACACACACACAGTTTCAGAACCATTTGAAAATTTCAGTAACATTTGAGGAATTAAGGTTTTAATTCTCAGTTTAAATCACTGAGGAAAGTCAAATCATTTTATGAATATTATTTACAATGTGGTCTGAAACTATTCTACTGGCACTACTTAGTCTATGATAAACTATTATGATAAAGGGGGTGCCAGGAACCTCTCAAACTTCACTTTGCTTAAATTGATCATGCCAGCTGTCAGCCAAGTTACTAAAAAAATAAATGCTGCATCAAATGCTGCCACCTACAAAACTGCACACTTGAACTGTTTGTGCAGAACTGTTTAAAGAGCTAGTTTAGACCTGAATGAAATAATGCTCTCAATATCCTGCAAAAATGTGGCTATTTACCCTGCAACTCTTCTTAGCATTTACATGTTTAGATGTTTTTCCTTTTTAGTTTCCTGCCATGTTCACCACCGACTGTAAAAATTGAAACAGTAGAATTTACTTGCTGTCACTCTTCTGAAACAAATTATTTTAATGTTATGTGACAAAATTCCATCCATTGTATGCAGTTTTACATATACTATTTAATAAGATAGCCTATACATAAAACCATTAATGATGTTTCTAACCATTAAGATAAGTTGTTTTAAAATAGTACAACACAACCTCACCATTTCACCCCAATTCAAACAAACTTAAAGAATCATAAACATGAACAGATTTCCCAATAAACAGTTAAAACTGTATTGAGCCAAACTATTGTCAGAACAATAGATGCAAACCACATATAGATGCATACCCAGCAATTCAACACTGTCAAACCAAATTACCACTTAGAGATATGCTTCACCATGTGCATCAAAAGGGTCCAAATGGAAACCAGAAGGCAAACTCTAAAAACTGCTATGAGCCACTGAATTCACAGATGGCATCAATACCCTAATATTCCATGAGTAGGAGTTTATATATATGTGTGTATATATATATATTAAGCTACAAAACCATACCTATATCTACAAACTCCTTATCTTAAATTGTATGAACAACCTAAACTAAGACTTAGGTTGTTCTTAGAGTTGGTAAAAGAACGTTTCTATCTTTTCTAGCAATGTTAATAAACCAATCAAACCCCAACTGTATATAGATACTGAGTTCAATTACTTTTAATTGGTCCTTCATCTTCTTAGTTCTTATTCGTCCAACTTTGCATCCACCTCCCAGCTAACATCTGCTTATTGTCCAAAAGTGCTCCCATACTTTTATTTTATTTGACATAAGTAACAAATCAGTCTCTCTAAGGATCTGTTCAAAACTAGCACTGGTAGTTTTCTACTTTTACTTCAGTCACAAACCTCATGTATCCAAAAAGATTGTCTTTTTTGTAACCCCACAAATGAATGCAACAAAGATGCTACTTCCTGTTACTATGATTTGCTTCTTCTAGGCAAAGACTATTAAAAACCCCCAATACTACATCTCAGAATGATAATGCATTTATTTCACTGGTTCTTCATTTTAAGATTAGAATGTCCTTCCTTTAGATTCACTGTCACACACAAACCAGGTGATCTGTCTCTTACTACAAGGAGTTTTTGGTGGAGCTATGGAAAGCTACTGAAATTACTCCTTCAGCCACCTGGAAAGGTAGCCAGAAAGTAAAGAGACAACTAATTATTTTTTTCCTCTAAGGACTGATTGATGATCTGTATTGCCTTAGCTCAGATATTCAAGTGAGATTTAATGCAAACTACAGTGCAGGTGAAGTGTGAGCATTACAGCATTAAAGATAGTATGTAACAAGTTTAGTGATGAGTCAGATGACCATTCCAAGGAATTTTATACTGAAAATCAGCTACCTAAATGTGAAAGGCATCAAGCAGCATACTCCAGCAATCATTCAGATTATGAAGGCTTTATATTGAAAAATAAAGATACTGTTATTAAAATGAATAAGATCAACAAAAAAAAAATCATACCTTAAAATGCAATTTATTGGAAAACCAACTTCCAGACTACGTATACTTCGCAGATCTATTGAAAAGCAAAAATGGTGAGAGGCTGCTGGAATAACAATTTTCTGTGCTGAAGGCTCAGAAGAACTTGATGCACCCACAGGGACAGGCTGAGATGCAGCTACTGGACCATTATCAGCTGAAAACGCAGAGGAGAATTTGTGTGTATTTTTAATTATTTCTTCAGATCAAAATAACAAAATATACTAAAGCTATGTCTCACATTTTAAATGCAAGTACAGATAGTTTGCTTTTCCAGAAGATTTCAATTCTTTGCAATATAAGCTAATACTACAAAAAATAGCCACTCTATTTGTAAGTCACTGCTTCCAAAGGAAAAAAAAAAAATAACCAAACAAAAAACCAAGGCCCCAATATATTTTAAATCTTCTGAAAAGATTCCATAGTATTTTTTCTAGTTTTAATTTAATTTTTAAAGCTATGTAAGTCTATCTCACTGAAGTTTAGAGTAATATCCAACACATTGAATTCTTCAGGGTGCTACAAGATTCTGGTTTTCAACATTTTTACATAATTGCTCCTAGCCAACTTGAGGGCATGCAGAAGAAGTGGGCTTATAAAAAAATCATTTGTTTTAACTTAGTTTGCTTTGGATTAACTAACCTCTTTAGTTTAGGACTGAAAAAGACAGAGAATTAGGTTAATTAGCAGTGTTCACGTTAGGCAGAATCAATTGTGGCTCCCAAGCTGAGGTTTAACTAATGAAATAAACTAAAATGTTCTAGCTTGGTCTGTAAACCATTATTTGCTTATGCCCTTTGACAAGAACACACCCTCAGTGACATCTATTTTATAATTGAGGAAGTAGAAGCTATGGCTAGTGACTGTTCAATTGCATACAGGCTTTTTAAGTCCTTACAGTGGCACCTGATACTGCTTTCAAAGGGTAAAACGCCAAACTACAAGTTTTACAAAGAGTCACCAAACGTATCCTCCAAAAACATTTCAGTTAGTAAAGCAGAGAAAGAAAGGAAAAACGTGTTAGAGCTCAGTTGCCTTTTGTTAAGTGCTAGTTCTAAGAGTCTTTCTTCATAATTATTTAAAATGTTTCCATTTTTGCCATTTTAAAAGAAATACATTATTCCTAGCATTGATTTTACTTTTTCCCTGCATGTTTATATGCAGTAAAAACAACAATACAAAAAAGGAAAATGCAATTATGCTTCAACATCAGCTAGTTAGCACAACATAGGAATAAAATAATTTTCAGTGATTCAGGTAATGCCACTGAAGTGTTTGGTATAATGATATGGCTTGGCATAATGGTATGGCTAAACAGGAGTTCAAGACTGCCACATGACAACATACATAGGCTGCATACAAAAGTTCATTTAAGTTGCTACTATATTAAAATTTCCTTCTATGTACTAAATGCAATAGATTTGGCATTACTGGGATTTTGCAGATCTGACAATAGAGGTGACTTTGGTCTGTTCTGCGATTTGAAAACTGGAAGCTCTTCAGTACACCGTTTGTTAACCACTTGACAAGACTCAGCCACCAGCCCTGAAACATAAATGTGAAATTACATGTTCTACACCTTACCAAAACAGTTACAAAACGATTGCTAGTCATAAAAAAAGCACAATCCTGGATTTCTTAACTGCAAATTCAAAGTAGCTGCTGGGTTCACAATACTTTTTCTTGATACATCCATGTAAAGGACTTAATTTTTGCTTAGGTAAGTTAGGATTAAAAGAAAATTTGGCTTAATCAGCAGACAACCTGAAAACATACCCTCGGACACAGATTTTCCTCTACAGAACTCTGTGTCTTTAGGATCAATCTCAAAAATACCCAATAATACAAGTATGATCAGAAAAACAGTAATTTGGCTTTATTCATAAACCACCTCTTAAGATGCACATTCAATAACATTTAGCAAACTAACATTCTTTCTTATGAGCTTTACTCTATCATGATAGCATTCTTTCTTCTGATCCTTCCTGGTATCTCCCCAGACCAGTCCTCAAATCAAAAACAAAATGAGGGAAGTCTTAGAAAGCTATGTGGGATATCAAGTCCCTACAAAAGGATAATGCAAAAACACACAAAAACCTCAGTTGCTTGGCTGTGTTCAAGAATCTGTGCAGTATGAATGTTTGTTTTCACAATTATCCACATAGTAAATTCCTTAGAAATCTTAAAAAATACCACATTACCCCTACCTTTCTACTTATTAAATACGAACATTAGACTATTTCATCTCCTCATGCAAGTCAGTTTCTTCATGAGTATTGTAAGGAACCTTCCCATTCTCAAATTCAGGGAATTCCAAGCATTTATGTTATTTTTCATGCTGACAACCATCTACATCACTGATCACCTACATACAACCCAATCTCTGATCTGGCTCTTCCAAATGTTTTCAAAAACTACCACATTCAAATGACAACATTTATTTCCCTCCTGTTAGTTTTTTTGTTTGGTTTAGTTTTGGTTTTGTTTAGGTTTTTTGTTTGTTTTTTTTTGTTTTTTAATGCAAGTGGTTCTTACATGCCTTAAATTTATCACCACAAATGCATAAGTACATGATCCAAGACAACACTTGACAACCAGGAAAAAAAAAAAAAAGGAAGAAGTTATATACTACATACCCTTTTTCTTTACTTTCATGCCTTTTTCAAACTTAAGACTTTCCACTTCGCTTTCTGTTGCTTCATCTTGTGTTGATGAAGAGTGGCTAACCTGAGATGGAGCATTCTGGGATCTCTGCTGCAGAACCCCTGTTTTCCCTTTAACAGCTGAAAGTACTTTCTCCTGTGGCTGATTAGGTCCAGTTGGAGCATTTAAAGGAATCACAGGCTGAATGAAGTAATATAATTTTCTTATTTATCATGGCTTGCACTAAAAAATTCCATCTACAACATTTTTATAGTTTGAGATCATTTTCCCGACACAGAAAAACAAAACAATTGAAGAAATATTCATATTAAGCAACTTATTCTTTCAGGTTCTTTTACATACTTAACTGTCAAATATGACTTTAAATGTCAATTATTTTTTCTTAAACATGAAAATGTACAACACTGTCTAAACAAAAAATGTGTAAGCTATACCTGGGCACTCAAGCTCTCCCTTTGCAGCATTATGGATACCCCAACAGTAGGAGCCATATCCAAAGGCAACTGTGGCAGTTTCTGTTTAGCTCTATTTGGTGGAACAAGGATAAATGCTCCTTCTATTGTCACAGGATGTTGATCGATCTCTGCATTTCCCTTCTTCAGTAATCCAGACAGGGGTACTTCTGTGTTTCCAAGAGACTGGTCCCCGCAGCAAAGATGGATCTGCATACATACAAAGGTGTTTGAATGTTAACTGCATGTCCCTTTCCACTTGAACTGTCTGCCCACCCTCTATTAAAGGTAGCAAAAGTGCAACATGTTAAAATGAATATCCCTAGTCCAGTCCCTGTATGCCAAGAACAAGTGTTTTGAGAAGTGCAGGAACAGCTATGAAATTTCAGTATTGAGAAGGTAGAAACTGCCCAGTGCTAGCACAGTAGCAAATCACAGCACTGCCCTTCTAAATGCCTGTCATACCATCCTTTTTGGAAAAGGAATTAAGTAGTCTCTGGCTTCTAAACACAGCACAGATTCTTGTCCCTGAAACAGTGACATTCAAAATGCATGACTGCAAAGCTCAGCCTTTGTGTACAAATTTAGACACCACCTAGGTGGGTATACACACGTACACATATACTATATATAACCACCCCCACCTCTGAGTCTGGAAGCTGGAACCTTTTACAAATAAGGTCTTCATTTTTGGAAAAAATATATTAAATATTAAGGATCAGAATACCATGCTCTGTTCCTATATCCTAAATTTTAAATAGCTGGGTGAGAAGTTGGGGAAAGAAAACTGCAAATCAAAATGTGGATCAGACCTCACGACAACTTGTTTAAAAAGTCATTCTTTAATATGATGAAAACACAGTTCTCTGTGTGTGTACATATGTATATGTTATATTAAAACTTTCTTTCAAGGCCATAGACTAAGTTTGAATTCCAAACACATCAGTCCATGTTTCTTCCAAAAACTGTAACTAGAAAGATATTTAAAGTTGAACTAAAAAAAAACCAGAACAACATGAAACAAGATTTAAACAGGAATATTCTTTTACTTTGTATAACTAACACTGTCTTACTTACCAGCTATGCTATTAGAAACTATACTACCAGCAATCAAATAACCTCATTTTGTAATGAGTTAAGTATAAGCTAGACACACATTGCCGTAAACACTCTATATTATCTAATATTATGCATCAGAATAATTAACTCCACCACTAAACCATGTTCCACGTTTAAAGGCATAACTAAAGATAAGCAATATCCTGTAACAGCCCAAATATGGCTGTTGTGTATTAAAAATAGTATTTGCTTAATGAATGTGGAAAAAAACCCAGACCTGCCTTGTTATGCACAAAGGGTGCTGAAGACAGTGATTTTGGAGCTTAAAAAAAGTGACCTGAGCAACTGGTATGGGTGAGGTTATCACAGGCAGCACAAAGCAGGACTGTGGGTTGCAGGTGATCTGATTACAGAACAAGTCCCAGAGCTACGTGCTCATGAGAACACCACATTAACACTTTGGGACTATCATGTTGTATAACTGAGCTTAGTATAGCAACTGTACTGAAGAGACAGCACTCCATCTCAGTGCTGCTAGGGTTTCCTTCGTATCAGCAAGGGAATCAACTTATATTTGAGCAAAAATACTGTAATACAATCTAGTTCTGGAAAGAGAACTGTTTTCTGGTTCAAGCCTGAGCCATATTGTATTTTCATTATTTTCATTCCCATCTGACAAGAAACAGCTTACCTGCAATTTTGACTGTGCACAAAGATAAACTTGAAGGACATCAACAGTACTACGTATTCGAACTGAGGCTCTTTCTGGCTCAAAGTTTGGATTAATTAAATCACTGAAAGGTTCATTTGTGACATCATTTCCCAGTAATGAGTAGTAGAAAAAAAACTCTGGCTGTCGTTCTGGAAGCTTCATAGTAGTAGGAACTAACTAAAAAAAGATGCAGAAAAGGAGATACCACCTTCATTAAAGTGCAGTTACAGAAATCCGTATGTATTAGCTTGGAAATTAAAGAGCTGAAAGTGATCTGAACCTACCAAGTAGTTGAACTAAATCCAAGCTTGCACTACACACACAAAATAAAAACATTTAATATTAATAATCAAACTCAAGAGAAAAATATCTTATTGTACAAGCATACCAGTAACTTGCAAAATGCCCACTTTGAAATACCTTTAAGATTTATCAGCACCAAGGGCTGTAACTGACATATATTCCATAATGCCAAGTACTGCACAAATATTCAGACATCAGCAGTGCCTCCACAATAACTTTATAGTATAAAGAAACAATGCAGATTGGATACTGAGTTATGTAATAGCTTATGCGATTGAATAAAAGAGTGGAAGAGCCAGAACCAGCTACTTTATCCTGTAGCCACTGCACCTGTGAATTCAGTGCCTAGAAAAGAACAAGCTACCCCAGATTGATCACAGTAAGTTTACTTCACAAGGCCCTGTAATTCTGTCATGGAAAAATATTTTCTATGTAAAAATATGACAAGACTGAGGAAAGTTTTTCATATACTGTAAGTTACAGATCAATTAAAATCACACCGGCTTGGAGTCATGACTTCACAGTAATTTGGGCATACCTGTATTTTTAAATCAGATAATGTGTAGCAGCGTGGTACAGTTCAGCATGAACACAGCAGCTGAAGCTTAAAGCTGAAATAATCACATCAGCGTGGCCCTTAATTCTACCTAGTAAGTCCTTCCTTACGCAACATATAAGCTCTACTGTTTCATATATCTTATGGATCTGAAGGGTACTTTGTCTTTGTTGAACTTCAGCACATGGGGGCACCACACTGAAGACTAATATTATCCATAAGCATACTTTTAATACTATATTGTAATATAAATGTATGCATTTAAGCTCATAATTTAAAGAAAATGTCATTTTAGTGCTCCAAAAGCATTCTGATCTGTTATCTGTAATTTCACATGCACTACATAAAAGCTTAAAAATCCAAACTCATATATATTAATTCAATACAGGACAAAGCTACTTAGTACAGGGAAATTAAAATATAATAATTCTAACTAGAAATAAAGCATGTCAAGGCAAAAATACCAGCATGAGATAGTACTTTTTAAAAACTATGAAACAAACTTAAAAGCAATGAAACAAACCTGTTCCAACTGTGTGGCAAATACAATGGTCACAGATAAGACAAAGTAGTCTCTGCAATATTCTGCTGGTCCAATTTGATGACAACCCTCTTCTTCATTCAAGACTGGCACAATACTTTTAAGGTCTAGTCCAGAAAGAAGGGCAGATACTAAGAGAAAAGAAACAAATCAAGTAACTTGCTGTAGGAATCTTTCCTATCATTTTATTTTTAGGCATTGTACATGTGAAAAGAAAAATTATAAATAGAAGGTCTTTTTGATGCTTCCAAGGCATTTCAACACAAAGAAGTCCCTAAGTACACATAAGTATAGCTACAAAAAAAGAAAAAAAAAAAAAAAATTCTATTCAGTGCGCACAGATGTTATTTCAAACACAGAAGGCCCTGTATATTTTTATTTACTGTTCCAGTGAATAACATTACAGTGAGTGTTTCACTGCATTAGAGTCTACCATGCTGTTTCTCTATTTTACTCATGAAAGGGAATGAAGTAACTGCATAAGGCAACCTGTTCAGTTGTTGAAAGTATGTCTCATTCCACACACTTGTAGAATGTTTAACTTAAAGATTTTTCAACTGAAGACTTCAGTGCATAAAACACCGATTGCATTCTGGTCAACTAGTTTATAGTGCTAGCAATTCAATACATTCAAGGATCTCAGATTACACCACACAGTAATAATCACACAGCACTTTTGATAGTTAACCTAAAGGCTCCATTTCAAACACTAGAAATTTTAGACTACTCAGGTCAGTGAAGAAAAAAAAAAAAAGAAAATAATTAAAAATACAAAGGAAAACATCTCCTTAACTATCTGAGTACACTAGGACTGGGTAGTCTACCTTTGCCACACCCAATGCTCGTAACATTAACTTTAAGCCTGTGAAAAATCTGCACATCAGTTTTCCTCCAATACCTAAATACGGCATTAAATAATCTTGAGATAGCAAAAGAAACACAAACTCTGAATCAATTATTCCACAGAAAGCATGAGGTAGAAGACAGTGCTGGATGAATACATATGGGATTTCTTGCATTAATGCCAGTGTCATGAGGAGAGACTGTGGCCAGAAACACCACAAGGGAAGTGCAGATTAACACATAATTTATAACGGTTCCTTGCTCTTTTATGACATTTACAGTATGCAAAATTCCCTGTGCTTTGATGTGAACCTGAAAGGAGGAAGTAAGCTAAGTAAGGGAGTTTTTTTACAAAACCAGAGATCATGATAAGCAGATGATGAATTTAGCACTAGGAAAAAACATACCCTCAAAGTAAGAAAACAAAATAAGTAGTAGAAAATCTACTAGTTGCATCAGAGGCTCAAGCCTTTGGAAGTTATATAGATAGGCTTTTTGGGCAGGGGATAAGGGGGAGATAAATCTGGTTTTAGTTGGTGGGGTTCTTTTTTATCTTTTCTAGGGGTTTGGTTTTGTTTTTTTTAAATTATTAACTTGCATGCAAAAAAATCACAGTTAAAAAATTGACTTGAAAGCACAGCACAGAAGGACACCTACTATCATTAGTATCTGAGTTCTAATATATTTTTGACACATTTCACTAATTACCCAAGAGGCATGCGCAACAGAATCCAGAAGTGAGGACATTTTTAATTCAAAGTGAGTGATATTCTTGTTATATTACTTACCTTTCCCTTCTCTAGGAGATGCCTCCTTTGCTTTAAAACCATCAACCAGTGCTTTTGAGTCAGTCTCCAACACAACACCTACTTGTATTTCAGATTTAAATTTAGTGTACTTGTTACTAAGCAGAGGATACCATTTGGGTGCCTACATGATTAAAACCAGAAAGTATTTTAAAAACATTAATATGATACTATTACAGGAAAAATTGCTCTATCTTTCCTATTACATCACTACTTCATTTGCTGCAAACAGAGCATGGTGCATCAACCTGAGTGTGGTGTGACAGCCTGTACAGGAAGGTGTGCACAGGGAGGATGCCTCTTCAGAGAAGGGACATTCAACTTGCCAACTGCAGAGACTTCAAGTCCACATAACTCAGAAACTGGGCACCAGTCCATGACCATCTGCACAGCTCAAGAGCACTCATCTTACCTGCCCCTCAAGGCAGTAATGGTGGGCACCCATCATAAGAGTAAAAGGCTGCAGTACCAGTTCAAGGGTCTGCACCATCTACCGTAGTAGTGGGTGATGCTTCCACCCAGACAGAGCTGCTATAGGGAGAGGCTGCAGTGCAGACCTGTGGCTGCAGGAAATTCCCTGTCCTTTCTTTTGCGACAGGGACAGGCAGTAGACCTGCCTGCAAACAGCAGACCTGCCTGCAAACAGTATACCTGCCTGCAAAAGTTGGAGGACCTCCTGCAGCAGGTGGAGGTTGTGTAACATCAGGGAAGGACAAGAAGGAACTGGATAGCTGATTCAAAGTGCAGGCTGCAGTGGACCTACAGCCAAAAACTACCCACTAGCACACACAGAAGGGAGAGGGGGGGCAATAATCACAGAATCGTAAAATAGTTAGGGTTGGAAAGGAACTTAAGATCATCTAGATCCAACCTCCCTGCCATAAGCAAGGACACCTCAGACTAAACCATGCCACCCAAGGCTTTATCCAATCTGACATTGAACACTGCCACGGATGGAGCACTCACAACTTCCTTAGGCAACCCAGTCCAGTGCCTCACTACCCTAACAGGAAAGAATTTCTTCCTTACATCCAATCTAAACTTCCCCTGTCTAAGTTTTAACCCATTACCCCTTGTCCTGTCACTACAGTCCCTAATGAAGAGTCCATCCCCAGCATTCCTATAGGCCCACTTCAATACTGGAAGGCTGCTATGAGGTCTCCACACAGCCTTCTCTTCCACAGGCTCAACAGCCCCAACTCTCTGAGGCGGTCTTCATACAGGAGATGCTCCAGTCCCCCGATCATCTTCGTGGCCCTCCTCTGGACTTGTTCTAACACCGCCGTGTCCTTTTTATGTTGAGGACACCAGAACTGCACACAATCCTCCAGGTGAGGTCTCACGAGAGCAGAGTAGAGGGGCAGGATCACCTCCTTTGACCTGCTGGTCACACTTCCTTTGATGCAGCCCAGGATACGGTTGGCTTTCTGGGCTGCAAGCACACACTGAAGCTGGCTGATGTTCATTTTCTCATCAACCAGCACCCCCAAGTCCTTCTCTGCAGGGCTGCTCTCAATCGCCTCTTTGCCCAAACTGTAGCTATAACGCAGAATGGAAGCTTGCAATGGCAAGGATGTGCAGAATGACAAGACTTCTCCCAGTGCTTGTGTTGCCCTTGCAACAACCACTTTGTTATTCTGCAGACTGATAATGTAAGACCCATCACATCATGAGATATGCTAGAGCTGAGTATGACAGTTTGATCTGCTCCCTGTGTAACAGCCAGCACAACTAAGGAAAGGCAGTGCCTGATAGTAGTAGGTAACTCTCTCCTGAAAGTTTCAGATCACCTGCTGATCTGACATGCTCCTTAGACAGATGTGCTCCTTGCCAGGGGCTTATATCAGGAAGGGCTGGTGGGGCACGTGAAGCTCAAGGGCAGCCTTGCCTGCAATGACCATGAAGAAGTGGAATTTGAGATCTTTAGGGCAAAGAGGGTGTCCAGCAAGCTTGCTAACCTGGAGTTCAGGAGAACTGACTTTGGTCTCTTGAGGGATCTGCTTGGTGGAGTACCAAGGGATAAAGCCCTAGTGAGAAGAGGGGCCCAAGGAAGCTGGTCAATATTCAAAGATTACCTTAACAAAACTCAAGGAGAAATTTATTCAATATTCTAGAATCACCTCTCCAAGCTCAGGAGAAATGCATGCTAACAAAGATGAAGCAAACAGGTCTCTGTGGATGAAGAAGGAAATCCTGTATGAAATCCAACACAAAAAACGAAGCATACAGAGTAGAGGTAAGTTGGAGGAATAGAGAAACAGAGCAGTCAAGGATCAGGTTAGGAAAGTTAAAGCCCTGACAGGATTAAGTTTGGCCAGGAACATTAAGGGCAAGAGGAAAATCTTCTATAGGTATGCTGGTGATTAAAAAAAAACCCACAAACAAACAAAAAACCCACAAACAAAAACAACAACAACAACAACAAAATCCAACAACAAAACAAAAACAAACAACAACAAAAAAAACACTGCTCAAGAAAACCAAAAAACAAAACCAAAAAACCTAGGGAAAATGTGGGCCTAGTGGGGGAAGACAGGCTGGGAGAGCTGGGCTTACTCAGCTTGGAGAGAAGACTCAGGGAGACGTTAGAGCAGCCTTTCAGTACCTAAAGGGGCCTAAAAGAAATCTGGAAGAGAACTTTATACAAGGGCATGTAGTGACAGGACAATGTGAAAAAGCTTAGATGGTAGATTTATATTAGATATTAGGAAGTTCTTCCCTGTGATGGTGGTGAGGCCCTGGCACGGACTACCCAGAGAAGCTGTGGGATCCGAATCCCTGGCAGTGTTCAAGGCTAGGCTGGACAGAGCCTTGGGTGACATGGTCTAGTGAAAGGTGTCCCTGCTCAGCGCAGGGGTTGGAACTAGATTATCTTTAAGGTCCCTCTCAAACTGTTCTATAATCAACAGAAACATGCCTTAGTTTTTATTTCCAAAAGTTTGGTCTATTCTAAGTACATTATTATACTAAAACATTCCATAGAGTGATGCCTGGAAGACTAGATGAACATACTTTTTGCACCAATTTGTACAGTAAACAAGTCAACAACAAAAGTATGCTATAAATCTTCAGGTTCTCAACTGAA
Organism: Agapornis roseicollis; assembly: GCA_002631895.1. Classification (NCBI taxonomy): domain Eukaryota; kingdom Metazoa; phylum Chordata; class Aves; order Psittaciformes; family Psittacidae; genus Agapornis; species Agapornis roseicollis. Next base: position 159,899 of record NDXB01018969.1, read on the forward strand.
AGTGCACAGTAATTTATACGGATCACAAAGCCTTAAGGACACCAGGAACCTTGCAAAGGATAAAATAAGACAGTTATGACGTGTATCACAGTAATATTTTGACCAAGCACAACAGCATTTTGATTGAATTTACATATATAATTATATTACATTTATACTATGCTGTGCTAAGGGACTAGAACTTATGATTGCCTAACACATCTTCCACTGAGGCCTATTTAAAAAAAAAAAAAAAAAAAAAAAAAAAAAAAAAAAAAAAAAAAATCAAATTAAGAACAAAAAAAAAAAAA
>NDXB01018969.1:160303-188651 GCA_002631895.1 Agapornis roseicollis
AAAAAAAAAAAAACACAAACAAGAAGAGAAGTACATGATCACTTAGGAGTCATACTCCAAAATACAAGTCAATTTTTGCCTGTGCCTTAACTGAAATTCTACTACCTGTAACAGTACAAATGATAAAACAGAAGTTTTTAAAGCTTTAGACCCTATAACATACCTGTTTCTTTTCCTGTACAGCCCTTAAATCAAGTACAATATAGCCTACGTTATCCTTAGATGAAGATACAGGATCCAAAACACAACACTGGAGTTTGATAGGTGTACGCTGCAGCCTGAAACAACAGCTCAGTTGAAATTCAAAATGTAAAAGTTACCTGTTCACAAATTTAAGTTTCAACCATACCAATGATACAAAATTTGTTAAATAGCTAGTGTCTGAAGGTCAGAAACTGAATTTATACCAAAGGTCTAAAATTCATCATTTAGTGACAAAATGAAGTGGATTGATCTTGTAAGAGGAGTTTACTGGAGTCTCACCAAGCCCCAAGTACAATTAAAGTCATTAGTGACAAATAAATGCAAGATCATGGACGTACGAAAAATAAGCACTGGACTTCACATGCAAGTGTAATTTTACTTGTAAAGGTACCTTAAAAACAGGACTTATGAAAAAGATCTTTGTGATAGAACCAAACAATACTTAGAGACATAGATAAGGTATCTAGCACAAGGTACATTAGGAATCTTTTTCTCAAAGATCACATGGCCTTTTAAAATTCTTTGAAAATACAAAGGTAATATTAAAATCTGTCAGTCTAAATAAGAGTTATAGAAACCTTATTCAATTTTTCACATTTCTCAGAAGCGTAGGCATTTCAGGCTTGAAGTTAATTCTTTGTCACCATATACATAAGAAAGCTTGAATCCAAAGCTTGAACTACAGAATTAATTTGCTATAAGCTCTTGGCTTTTTTTTTCATTAGTGTAAAAATATACCCTTGTATCACTCATATTGCTACATACTACTTTTGTTTCTTGTGGCAACATTATAGCAGATCAGTGCACAGCTAAAAAAAAAATAATTCAGATGACAGTAACAGAAAAACTGAGTTTCAGCAGCTGTAAAGAAAAGAAAATTAAGTTTTATTTCCAAATTAGACTGAAGTTGCTAATATTACCTGTGCTGATGAAGTGCTTTTCTGTCAAGTTCCCAAGCCAGTTCTGTAGCAAATTCTGGCTGATCTGTGTGCTCTACAGGATCAGTAGCCAACTGTTCACCATCAAACTTTGCCTCAACTATAAGCAGATGCTTGGGTCGTTTTGGAAAATAGCGGCCTGTAAGAGAGTAACTGCTATGTGCCATCACCAAAAAAGAATAAGAACTGAGATTTATGCCATAAACCAAATACATAAAAACACACCTCCTTTATCATCTTCCCTGCACTTACTCTAAAGCTCTGTTCTTTATATTAAAATAATAATAATAATAATAAAAAGCTTCTTACTATGCAGGCACCAAAAAAAAAAAAACCCCAGCAAGCCCCACAGACTAGCACACTAATTACCCCTCAGTAATTAGAAATACAAGATAAGGCATGACCAGCTAGGCACTAAAAAAAAAAAACTTATTACTATGCAGGCACCAAAAAAAAAAAAACCCCAGCAAGCCCCACAGACTAGCACACTAATTACCCCTCAGTAATTAGAAATACAAGATAAGGCATGACCAGCTAGGCACTAAAAAAAAAAAACTTATTACTATGCAGGCACCAAAAAAAAAAAAACCCCAGCAAGCCCCACAGACTAGCACACTAATTACACCTCAGTAATTAGAAATACAAGATAAGGCATGACCAGCTAGGCACTAAAAAAAAAAACTTACAGTAGACTGCTAATATGGGATTAGAGACACCAGAGTACTACTTAGAAATAAATAAAAGGAGGACATGAACTGATTGGGATTACCACAACACATGGCTGGGCTCCATCGTTTTGACACCAATGCTAAGCTGTCCTGATGTGTGCTGCCTGACTGCATGGGCTTCCAGCCAGCCAGGGAGCACCAAGGCTGTGGTGCTGCTGCTCACAACTGGGGCTGGACGGCCCGCACAGCGCAGGTGTCTCTGCCTGCACTTGGGCTCGATCCCAAAGGAATGGTGAGAGCAACTGCCCGCATCCACCAGGTCAAACAGCAACACGGGCCAGGTGAGTTTGTTAGTACAGAAAAGGAAGGAGGCTTTCATAGTACCAGCTAGGTTGGAAAAGACATTTCACATCACCAAGTCCAACCATTACCCACCCCAGCAACTACCAAGACCACCACTAAACCATGTCACTTAAGGGCCTCATCTACATGGTTTGTGAACACTTCCAGGGACAGTGACTCCACCCTGGGCAGCCTGTTTCAATACTGGTTCACTCTTTTAGTGAAGAAATTTTTCCTAATACCCAGTCCAAGCCTCTCCTGGTGCAGCCTGAGGCCGTTTTCTGTTGTCCTGTCACTTGTTACTTGTGAGAAAACACCAACACCCGCCTCACCACAACCTCCTTTCAGGCAGTTGTAGAGAGCAATAAGGTCCCCCTGAACCTTCTCCTCTCCAGACTAAAGCTCCCAGTTCCCTCGGCCGTTCCTCATCAGACTTGTGCTCCAGGCCCTGCACCAGCTCTGTTGCCATTCTCTGGACCCTCTCCAGCACCTCAATGTCTCTCTTGTAGTGAGGGGCCCAGAACTGAACACAGGACTCGAGGTGAGGGCTCACCAGTGCAGTACAGATCACTGCCCTGGTCCTGCTGGCCACGTCACTTATTTTAAATATTATTTTAGATATGATTTTAAATAATGTTTTGGGTAAGTACGCCAGAAACAAACTGGGGGCGGTCTATCCTGCTTCAAGAGATGCACATCCACCACGTTATTAATTGAGCAGTTCACCAAATACAGCGAGGCTCAGCCCCCTCATTCCATAACATAAAACGCATCCTCGGGCACTGAGCCGCCCTCCCAATTTTCCGTCCAGGACGGAAGCACCGGCAAGCAGCTGGGAGCCCGCGAACTCCTCCGGTTACCTTCCAGCACGGAGACGACAATCAGCAGCCGATCCATGGCCCTGGAAACCATCTCCCCGTTCCTCCCGGGGGCTGCTGCGGCGGCCGGGAAGCGCAGCCGCTCGCGAGACGGAGCCGAGCCCGCAACGGGAGCTACACCAGCCCTGCCGCCACTCGTATCCCTTTTACCGCCTCAGAACCTTTAAATGCCAACTGCCACCGCCCGCAGCACTTCCGCCTTGCAACTGCGGCACCGCCCACCGCACGGCACGGCGCTTCCGGCGAGGCACCACAGGCCGCGCCCTTCGGCACCCTGGCCCCGCCCCTCAGAGGTCTGGCGCCGTCGCTCGGCTCACCGGCGCCCTCCCCCTCAGCTGCTTGCTTTCGCGCATCTCTCGTTGGCTGGTTCTGGTTGTGTTGACCCGTCGGTCTGTTTCTGGGTTAGCAATGGGACGATTCGGGCAAGGCATCCTGTGTATTAAAACAGCGAAGTTTCCTTATGTTTCTCTCGCTGTGATGCGTGGCAGGGGAGGATACTGCACCTGGCTCCTGAGAAATGCAGCTTTGTAGGGCTCAGATAATTTCTTAAAATATTCTATCTTCCGATGAGGTAACACCCAGTTAATCAATAGTACCAGGTGTCAGTGTCCCCTGGAATCCTAGATTTCATGTATGCTGTGACTGTGAGGCAAAATAAACCATTGTTATGTTTACAGTCTTCTGTTTCATAGAATTACAGAATGCTTTGGGTTGGAAAGGACCTCAATGTCACCCAGCTCCAGCCCCTGGCCACAGGCAGGGACACCTTCCACTAGATCAGGTTGCTACAAGCCCATCCGACCTGGACTTGAACACTGCCTAGGATGGGGCAGGCACAGCTTCTCTGGGCAACCTGTGCCAGTGTAATAGTGTAAAGCCATTTCCCCTTGTCTAGTCACTAGAGGCCCTTGTAAAAAGTCCCTCTCCAGGTTTCCTATAGACCTAAAAGGTATTGGAAGGCTGCTGTCTAGCTCCAAGTCCAAGTCCTAGTTTCTAGTTTATTAGATAGCCTGGCAAAAACTTTGTACTGACATAAACTTCTTCTCTGTTAGTAATGCACATTTTCTAGGAAGATACCGAGTTGTGATTGCAAACATCGGGAGAGGTAGAGCCCCTTTCCTTTTGGAGGATTTCATTCTGATTCCAATACACTGTTAAATGAATTTTCTCATTTCTAGAGTTGAATCTGCTTGAGTTCAGTCCTAGCTGCTGCTTTCTACTGTGGCATCTTCTACTGTGTAACACTGCATCTGGCATGGTAACTCTGCATGTTTACAGTTCAGTTCTTAAATTTGTGTAACTGTAAACTTCTACAAACCCGACTGTACTTACTTTTAAAAGATAACACTTGGAGACAGGCCTCTGAAAAACGGGTCATTTTGGCTAGGAAAGGAACATAATCACAGATGACAAAAATGTGCAATTTACCTGGAAACATTTTTTATTTGAAAATTTATTTCTCTTGGTGGGATTCCTCAAAATACTGTTTTGTGGTGACTTACATGAGTTCATTCCATATCAGAGTGCTGTAGTTTGTAACCAGAATAAATTACTGTATCAGTAAATAAAGATATAAACAATTAAATTGCTTGTTCCAAAAATAAAAACCAATAGTGATTTCCAACTCAAAAATAGTTAAAAAATATCTCTCATTGGGCCTCTCCTTTTCCTCACAACAGTCAACTATATTTCATTACTTCTTGTTCCCTTCTGTTTCTGGTCTTTCTTCACTTCTTGTTTTCCTATATTTTGTCTTGCTGACCTTCCAAATCCTCTTAAATATTTTTTCCACTTTCATTCTTACCTACTCTGCAAACCAATGGCCCAGGATGTAATCTTCCTCTAGGGAGAGTCTTCACAGTCAGCTTCTTTCCTTTTTAAATCTTTAGGTAGTGCTTACCTGAATAAAGCCTTGCTATTTTTATCATCAGTCTTCTTTGAAATAACTCATCTCAGGTCCCAGAGTTCTTTCCGTTAGTCATGTTTTCTATGATTTTATTTCCTGTTGCCCTCCTCTGGGCTCTTCATTAGTCCTCACCTTTCTTCGTTGATAGTGCCTGTAGGTGGATAGATTACATTAGGCAAGGCCACCTTACTGTTCTCTGCAACAGAATTACTGCATGTTTTCCTCCATGTTCTTCACTTTCTTCCTGTGATCTACAGATGGAAAACCAATTGGTTCTTGTATCTGCTCCTAGATCTGCTTTTTGCCCACTTAGCAAGCTGAACTGATTCAGCACAGGTTCAGACAAATGCCAGAGCCAGCACAAAAGGAAGAGAGCAGATGGCTAACCACACTGGTTGATGGCTGTTTATGTCTGCAGATGGCATGTGGGACCTCCCTTTTTGTCTTCAGCAAGTCTAGGCTGTGGACAGGCTGTCTGACAATGGGCATTATTGTGAGCAATCCAGACACCTTGGTGTAAGGCAGCCTGCCTGAGAGCAGAAACAGAGTTGAGATAAACTGAAGGCCATGGATTAGGGAGTAAAAGAAACACCAGCTGTAAGAACTCAGAGGTAGGTGGAGGAGAGGGGGAGCTGAGAAGTTCTGGGGATCGAGTTCCCAAGACAGTGTTATTCAATCCTAGCATTGTTAAGGGTTAAGGTGCCCAATCAACAATTGCCAAATCCATGTAGCTGTGCTAAGAATCATTATATAAGGTTGACACTTTGTCTAATAAATTGGCATTCGCTTGATCACATTGATCATCTCAGCATTGTCCGTGACTCCCGCGCCAACACTAGGCTACCTTAACTCATGAATCTATTCTCAGACATTCTCTCCTGGCCTTAGCCTGACTTTCACCTTCATGTTACAGGTATTAACTGTGTCAAGAATCTCATTACCATTAACCTTTTCCTGTAAAGACTTTTTTAAATCTTCCTGTCACCACCAAAGACTCTTTTTTTACTATGCTTTCATAGTCTTGCCTAGCTGTTTTTCATCTTGTGCACAAGCCTACCTGGGTGCCAGACTGCAAGCTGTGGCCTGTTCTCGTGCCAGGACCAATGGCAGCAGTGAGCACACATGTATGAGGTTAGTCCCGGATAGAGGACCTCCTCTGCTTAGTACAGAGCTCCACAAGGGAGAAAGGGATAAAGCCTGGTTCACTAGAGACAGGTCTATGGGCAACACACTGATGTTGGAGGAAGGGTGTGCTAGTGAAGTCCTTTGGTCTCCTCCATGATGTGCTGAGGAAATAAGAGGGACACTTGCAATGCCCCTGTACTAACCATGTCAGTGGAACAGAGGATGGAAATTCATGCAGCTGCAAAGATGCCAAGGGTTTTTGAAGCGTTAGGAACCACAGAAGCACCTGAAAACAGTCACATAGTATTTAGCACTTCTCCCTCTGCAAAAGACAGCACCTTATCTGTTGCGTAGTCCATTTATCAAAAACGTGTCTCACAAAATTAGTGACAAAGACGTTTTGTAGGACTGTGTCAAAGGCCTCACAGAAGTCAAGGCAAATGGCATCAGTTACTCTTCTGTTATCCACCAGTGCAATCACTCCATCATAGAAGGCCACTTGATTATTAGGCATGATTTGCTCTTGGTAAAGCCATCCTAGCTCTCTGTCATCAAGTCCCTGTCATCCGTATGCCTTGACAAAGAGATCCAGGAGGATCTGTTCCATTTTCCCTAAGTCAAGTCTGTTTTCACCGTGAGGGTAATTGATAAATGATTGACCTGTCTTTATCTCAACTTACGAGCTTTTCCGTCTTTTTCTCCCTGGCCTGGTGAGGAGGGGGAGTGAGAGAGAAGCTGGGTGGGCATCTGGCAGCCAACCAAGTTTAACCCACCACAGCACCACATTCCAGAAGAATAAGGATTTTCTCATCATTTGAGAAGTAATGGAGAAATGGCTACTTATTTTTACATTGTTTTAAAATATTGAAAGCATGGAAAAATAGCCCACAAGAAATGTACATGGTACCATAGTTTCATAGTAATTCAGTGGCTGTGAGATAAAACTGCAGGAACCCAGTAACTATTTCTATTAATGCCATCAGTATAGACTGTCGTGTATTAAGTTGAAACTGGTTTTTAGCACCAGCTTTAAGGCTAAACCTTTGGGAGCACAGCTTGTCTTATATATGGACACTTTTTTGGAAATAGCATATTCAGGCATTTTGCTTTCTGGGTATCTAGTTTAAAATAAATTATTCATGATTTTCAGTAGCATTGCAAGCTTACAGCTATCACCGATTTCAGCTGATGTTGTTCAAGTACCCACAACCCAAAACCTGAGCTACCTGCTTTGATGCTTCTGGAGTTATTCTCAGTAGTGTTCTCTATGAAAAGCTTTTTAGCTGTCCCTGGGATTTCTGACAGTGGATTACAGTACTTCTCAGAGCTAAACAAAGAAGCTTATATTTACTTTTTACCTTATTTTTAGTATTATTTCTGGTATTAGTTATTAGAATCTCATAATCCATTCACTTTTCAAGAAATATTACAGGAACTGAAACCAAATTATGTAAACACATAGCTCTTTATTTTCAGTGTTCTTCATACCAGTAAAAAATATAGCCATTGTAATTATTTTTCATGATAAAATGGCCATGGATATTGACTATTTAAATGTTTACAGTGTTGAACAGCATAAGAATGCACAGACTCAGCACAACTTACAGAGCTATTGTAAATCAACCACAGCTGGGAGGGGGTGAGGTGGGGTGGTGGTGTTTGGGATTTACTCCTAGATGATCCAAATAAGGATCAAGGCTTCTCTGTACAAAATGCTGACAGGTATTAAATGAAAGGAAAAAAAGTCTCTTGTTCGCTTCTTCACTACCAAAGTAAATCAATGACCAATTTTCTTGCAGGCATAGCACATTTCTGACAAGAATCCTCACTTAACTGTAAGCCTAGGATAAGTGCTGGAGACTGCTTAATACAAATGACAATGCCTTATTTTGTGTTATAGATTACTGAATGTCCTGTATGTTGCATGTATTTCCCACTTCAAAAAATTTATACCTGAAAACTTGTCTTGCTTGTGCCTTCTAATGCTTTTAAAGTGATCAAGCCTAGATTCTTCCATTCTAAACTTGTTTGCATAGCAGTGTCAGAGAAACATTTTTCAAGTCTTAATTAATTACTTAAACTGGTCAGTATCCAAAGACTAAACAAGATATAATTTATTTTGGGACATTTTACCTTTTTTCCTACATGTTCAGTACACTACTGACATGGGAAATCTTAGTTTTGCCACTGCCTTCAGTCTAAATGCTATTAGGCTTTAAAAGTAATGTGCAAAGATCAGTAATATTCTCTTACAGTGCCAGTTAAGCAAAATCTAGCAGTGCTTGTATTTTTAATTTCGCATCATCCAGTTAACCCTGAAAAAAATAGAAAGAGTCAGTTATACTGGAATGCAACCAGAATAACTAGATTGCAAGGGTCACTGCTCACAAGACATACATTTTTAGTAAAATGTAAAGTGGTAAGAAGATGACTTCCATATCATTCCACGTCTGCAGTGAATAAATATACTGTATGAATTTGCAAGTTAATACTTGTGAATAACCCTTCTGATGTATGTTAATATTTCTAACCTCCAAAAACTTCTCTGCAATAAATCAATAAGATTACAGTGTCTGGAAAAAAAAAAAAAAAAGTATTATCTAAGAATTTAATATATTTATTTTCAATTCTAGAAGCTTCTATGCATTGCTAATTCAGAAAGTATTTCTGGGATATTCTGGTACTTGTCATTTTCTTGGATAAGATTTTAATGGTAAAATGTTAAGTGAATGAACAGCAGCGTAAATTAAAATAATATCTAAAAGCATGGTCCAAAGGGACTGAAAACGCTACTTGTTTTGCTGAAATGAGAGACTGTTAAATCATAGAAGCAGATATTTTTCCAGGACTTCTTTAATTCTTTTTTTTTTTCCTTCCCAGTTTGCAGTTTTGGAGTTACATCAATCCACTGAAAATATTGAAACAGTACTAGAAATATTTTTTAAATGCAGGAATTTTGCAGATTAATTTGTTTTTTTTTAAGTTTATTCATCCAATGTGATAAAAGCTGTCTTACTGGTGCTGTGTATTATCAGCAAAAAGCAAGCATCTTTATAGGGTATGAGGACCCACGTACTGTTGCTTTATCTGTTTTAAAATGTGAAATCATGTCACATTAAGAATGGATGTCTAGAATAGAATGATTTGCCTATTACGCACATGTAACAAGGGTCCAAATTGGAATTTCTGAGACTGAAATCAAGGGCACAGTACCTGTTGGCACTGATGGGTGGGTAGTGGACTCCACCTGAGGCATTATGCAAGATGACATGAAAGATGAAGATGACATGAAGTCCTCAGGCTGAAGGATATTAGTAAGAATCATACTTTGACAACAAAAGATATACTGGATAATGTTGACTTATTCAGTCAAGCTAAAGCTGAAAAAGCAGCCACTTAAAATGTCTCATTTTACAGGATACCTGAATACTTACATCTGCTTTATTTGCAGTCAATTTTCACCTTATTGTGTTCTAGTGATATTTTAAAAAGTTTTTGTATTTTTAAACACTTGGGAATTCCTGTCTTGGGTTTATCTTATCAAGTGATTCTTTAACTGATGAAATCAATAATCCTCATCTTGCTGAGCCTGAAAAATGTAAGCAGTCCTAGGGAAGTGAACAGGATAATTCATGTGGAAGAAAAGCTATTCATATGTTTGGGAGTGTTTAGGTCTTAAATTTTTTGCATGACTTCTCAATAGTGAGAGTGCATATAACTTTACAATTGTAAAATTGAAAGCTTGCAGTCATTCTATTCCGTAGAGAGTTGTATGTCCTCCAGATCTCAAAACCTGCCATACTGAGGGAAGAAATTACACCTGATGACTACTTCACATTTTCATTCCACAACCAAGAAAAAGAAAAAAAAATCACAAAAAAATATTCTCAGAGAAAAAAATTTTACATGAATGAAAAAAAATTCAAGTAAAACACGCATTAAATTATTAGAGAAGTGATTGAACATAATTATTTTTGCATAATATGACTGGAGGTTAACCCTGTACACACCATTTATTTCTTTAATGTAATACTTTACTACTGTGTAACATACATACATTTTTGTTTTTTTAATGTAATGCTGTGCGGAGGTTAGAAGAAGTTGATTTGCAGCAGTTTGTCTTGTTTACTCTTTTTTTCCCCTGGATTGCTCAGTTTACACTTACTAGTTTGGAACATTTTTGATTGTATGTGTATTTGTAATTAGGCCTTCACAACCATATATTTTGGGTGCTTACATCTGAACATACAATAACTCTGATAAATTAAGTTTCCCTGTACTCCAGTGCTTGATAACATTTCAACTTTCAACAGTTTTTCCATTGCCTTTAAAAGGGTTTTAGACTGGGACACTGAATAATTTCTTTCAGGTGAAGCTACTTAAGTATTAAGTTCCATTTTCCTAGGGTTTTTTAATGTAGAAGTTCAGCTGCAACTATTGAATATATATTTTTGCTTAACTTAACTTATAGGCCTATGTTTTTCTGACAGAGTTGGGAGCAACATCATAATATAAACATCATCACTATAAAGAAAATGAGGCTTTATCTTCAGGGTTCCTAATTTTTCAGTGGTATAGAATTTATAGACTGACAATAATACTAAAGGTAAGATGACTTTTGGCCTATGTTTCCAATTAAATGGTCACTGGAAATCTTTTAGGAAAAGATTAGACAAGCATTGTCTTGAATTAATGTAGGCATATTTTGGAAAGGGAGTTGGAAATTATGATCTCTAAGGGCCTCTTAGAGCATTAGTTTTTAATTTAACAATGTCTAATTGTCTAATACCTGTATTATGTGTATCAACAATTTTAAAATTGATAATTTCAAGATTTATTTAGTTTATGATTTCAAGAAATTACATGAGTGTAAGTCAGAAAAGAAGTGTAAAAGCTGTGTTAGGCAATGTTGGATAAAATGATGGTATATTTTTCTAGAAAGGCTATAAAGCTGAGAGGGTGAATTGTTCCTTTGCATAGTAGTAACTTTGTTCAGATAGAGAATAAAAGAATGTTCTGTTCTTCTATCCTTTGGCTGAATGTTAAACTGAGTAAGCAACACTATTTAATTCTGGCAATATTGTGTGTAGGCACAAAAAAGTATTTCACCTTGCTGTAATAGCTTAGCTGGATTTTGTTTTGGTTTTGTTTCTTGTATGTGTGTTTGTCACAATGGTCTAAATGACAGAGAAATTAGCTTGGTAAGAGTTGCTATAAGAATTTTACAGTGCTGAGAATGGATAGGGTATCAACTGAATAGCACTTGAATAGCATGAAGAAAAGACTTCATAATTTCTACAAATTCTTATGATTTCACTGATATTAGCTTTGCCAGACAAAAAATAAAAGGCACATAACTAGTGAAATAACTGAGAATTCACTCTATGTAAATAGAATTTTTGTAGAGCGTATGGAAGTTTATATAATTTGAATAATAATAGCAGAAATAAAGCAATAATGATAAATGTAAAATATACATTTATCAGTATACAGTGTAGATATACCACAAGCAGTGCTACAGCCTATGACTTGATAGGAACATGTAATGAATTTTACACAGATTTCAAATTATATCTCTACAAGGCTCTAGTCCATGAAAATACTGTAATAGAAATAGCAGTAGAGAATTTACAACGGAAAGATAACTCAGCACATTTAAATTGATATTGCTGAAAAATACAGCATTATTGACAGGTAATTATAAATGTTCCTAACACTACAACTGGAAGAAAAACATGAAATTATTTCTGTAGGATTTGTGTTAGGAATAAACAGATGCAAAATGGATCAGGTCATAAAACTTGTATGATGTCACACCCCAGGGCAGAATCACATAAACACATACTGTAAAGATTAGAAAATATTAATATAGAGGGGTGTTACTTCTGAAACCTTTTCAAGGCTTGGAGTGGTCATTTAAGGTTATTCCATTCTTTTTCCTGTGACATTTATTTTCAGCTAGAGATATGTCCTGACAGAATCCAAGCTTTTTTCTTCATTACCTTTCTTCTAGAGTCTAGAGGGATTGTTCCAGGCACAAGGATGGCTCATTATCTTTAATTCAGGAGAACACAGTATTCAGTCTAGCCTGTGAGGTTAATCATATAGTTTCTTGCTTAGATTTTGTGAACTTCAGTGATGATTTCGTAACGCAGATACTTATACCTTTTTCCTTCTGGCATTTCTGATTCAGAGGGAAAGAAGTAGAATGCATACATTTCATACTGCCAGAGCTTTTATTAACTACACTAAGAACAGATGAGATACGCTTTTCTCACAAGTATGTTGGTCCACAACCCTTAAGGCATATCCTCCTCCCCTCTCTTCTCCCAGCAGAGTATATTTCCCGTTCTTTGTCATAACACTTATTGTCATTATTTCTCAATTTCCACACCTTCAAAACCCTCAGAGAGCGACATCCGGCTAGATAGCTTCTATGTCCTACTATCAATGGAGTGGACATTCTTACCTTTGTTTGCAACATAAATTATATAGTGGAACTGGGATTAAATGCCTTTATGCAGTGTGGATTCTACCCAAAACTACAATATTCCTTTGCCACAAGGAGAAATAAAGATATGGACTTACGCCCAATTTGAAGTGAAAAAAAACAAACAAACCACCTCATACCCTAAAACCTTCAATGCAGTGTTTTGAAAAGAGTAAATTAATTTTGAGTTAGACGATACACAGAGATGAATCTTCAGTGGTACATTGGCTTAATATGAAGGAATTTCCAGTTTTCTTTAGATAAATGTCATCATTCCATTTTTCACCTTATAATGCCACTTCTTAAAAACAAAAGCTATACAAATCCAAGCATGATTAATGTTTTAAACATATCATAGAAATATGTCCCAATCTGATTTTTCAGATTGATAAACCTTCCAGGACAACACTTACAAGATCAAATCACATAGCAGTTGAAATGCTAGATGAACTCCAAGACAGTGTGTCCTTAATGTTTCTTCAGATGGGATCTCCATGAATACAAAGTAGCAGCAATGTATCTTTTCAAAGTAATTTCCTAACAGACTAGGGAAGTGAACTTTTCTTCAGATGAAGATGGAAAGTATGCCTTGATAACTCTGGGGAGTGATACATCTTTGTCTTCAGAAAACAAAAGAGGGAAAAGTAAGAAATATATGAGCTAAACAATTCAGAGATCTGCTAGCTGCCTCAAGATAGTTATATTCCAGTGCCTCTTACTTTGCCCTGCAAATCCATATGAATGAAATGTCCAGAAGTATAATAGCCGTATCTTAAAAAGATACGTAAGGCATTTTTAGGGCTAATTGTCCAATAAAAGCTGAAAGTATTCTAATCATAATTTGTGGAAGAAGCTTTTAAGAAATGCATAGCATAGATAGAAACCTAAATAAAGCCAAGAGAATCTCCTTTTGAATGCAAGTTATCAGCACAGTGGTTTTTTAGGGCCAGCTTCTGCCTCAATCTCCTATTTGTGTAATTTAGTTCATAGATGTTCAACATTCAGAGAAAGTATAAATTCAGTGATCAATCCAGTGCAATATTTATATCTGGAAAACCAAACAAAAGCAATACAAATCTGAGTATGAATTTTACTACTATAAAACTAGTTATTTCCAACAGGAAAACAAGATTAGGTGATGACAGCTATGATTTGCTTTTCTTTAACATTTCAATGAGAAATATGTATTCCCATCCATTTCCGTAAGTATAATGGGATATAAATCTTCAGTGAATTCTCTAGCTCCTACTATATGCAACCCACTTGGTCTAGGTAGCACAGTCATGATTTTGCTATGCAGCTCTGTTTATGATCAATTCCTCAAATTAAGGAAAAATTTTTAGTGTAAATGGGTGGAATTCTATTGATTGGGTGGAGAATTAGAAAGCCAAAAAGTAGAAGATGGAAAACCTGTAGAATCCGTTCTGCTTGCTCAGTACAGTGACAGGCTTGAGCACCTTCATCATTTGCAGGACTGTTGACTCCTGAGTAATCTCAAACTACCCATGTCCTGATCCATCTGCATGCAAGGTTGGATCTGCAGCTTCCCATGCACCTTGTCACCTACTGTTCTGACCCTCGCCTGTCCATGCAGACAAGTGAGAATGGGCCCTGCCAGCCTGTGTAGTGGATATTTTAGGTGAGATGCAGCTTGCATAGAACTGGCTGCACCCTTTACACCTGAGGTTTAACTGGCACGGCCTAGCTAGCTAGGACAGTGACAGCAAAGTCCGCAGGTTGTAGGTTTTGTAAGAGTATCCTTCTCTTAGATGGAAGACCATACAAGGCTAGACAAGCTTCATCAGCCCAGGTTTGAAGGTAGGAGTTTTCCTTCTCCTTTGAACCTACACATTCTGATAAGTAACAGGATATTCTTAATAATGTTATATGACACTGAAAGAAAAGTAAGTGGCTTTGGGAAAGAGTTAGAGTGATTCAGAAAAAAAAAAAAAAAAAGAATTTTCTCATCTGAGTACAGGTGTGTTCCCCCACATACTTCCTATTCAAATGATCTCCTACTGCATTTTGTGACCTTTGACCATACTCAGTTAATTAACAAATTAACTTGGTACTATTATGAAATATTTTGTCGATTTCTCAGACTGAAAGAGTTTCATGGGAAGCAGACAGAATAAAGACAGCGGTGGGATTTCCTTTGGAAAACACTGAAGGCCATCATCTGACATGTGGGAAAGAGCAACAGCTCTAAGAGATGATGAGAGGGAGGCAGACATATCTACAGGAAAAAAAAAAAAAAAAGTTTATTCTGCTCTTTTACCAGCTGCTTCTAATAAACGTTTTTGTTTGCTTTGTGCTCCACAAAACTTGTCTGGAAATGGCTAGGGGGAAGAGTCAGTTACCAAGGAACAGCAGTTAGGACAATGGTTGGAAAATGTAAATTTTGCATTGCAGAAGAGCTGCTTTGTTTGTACTCTCTGTGCACTAAGAATTAGTGATTTGTCACTAATTCACTATTGATCTTCTGAGATAGAATTCAAACAATTTGTAAACCAGAGAACATGATTTGAGGGCAGATATTGGGGATAAGATGGGTAAGAATCTACATTGAGGCAAAGGACTATTAATTGCTCCTCTTCAAGGAAAGGATTAGGAAGAACTACAAATACTGTTGAAGCCACATTGTCAATCATTTAGCAGCTGGCATAAAAACCAAATACAATTTGTAGCATATTTTGTTAACATATTAGCAAAGGCAGCATTTTAAAAGCCCTAGAACTTGACTAATTGCTGTTATAAGAGGAAGTGGAAATATTGTGGAATACCTTGAAACACATAAATAGCTCATTTGTACTCCCACATTAAGAGAGAAAAATAAAGACAAAGACATATTGCATGAGAAATATGAAAGATGTTTACATCATAAAAGTATTTCTTCTGGTTTTTTGTTTGTTTGTTGTTTTTTTTTTTTTAATTGAACTTGGAAAGTTATGAATTTCATTTCTAAAACATTGAAAATAGGGTAAAGAGAATATAAGAAAGTTTATAATACTGAAAGAAAAATTTAAAAAAAATTATATTAATAAAAGAAAGATCCATTTTAAAAAGTCTGTATCAGCTTTAATTAATTATACTGGAATCATAGAATTAAAAAAGTATCTTTATAATCAAATCAATATATTTATTTCTAAATATTATAACAAAAGGATCTAGTTTTATTTTCAACAATTACTGGGAATCTTAGCTGCAGAAGTGCTAATGGGGCAGAAAATATTCTCAAATACCTGTTAAAAATTTTGCAGATTTTTTTTTCTATCCATTTTTTTTTTCCCCTAAACTTTGAGCTGTGACTATCACTTTAACTTACATGAAAAATTATGTAACTTCTGTTCAAGCTTTTGGATAAATGACAAAGTGATTACCATTGACTGAAGTGGTTCTTTGATTAAATGACTGAAATAAACAAATACTCTCTGTACATGAAGCAACCTTAGATAAATAATGAGATCACTCTTCACTATCTCAAACTTGGTAATTCTAGCATTTTGCCAAAGTGCCTGTGTTCTGTACCTCATCACATGATTCTCATGTGTGTGGCCTTTTCAGTCCTTCCACTTGACATGACCAGCCAGGGATCAGGTTAGGAAAGCTAAAGCTCAACAGGATTGAGTCTGTCCAGGGACACAAAGGACAAGAAGAAAAGCTTCTATAGGCATGCTGGTGATAAGAAAAAGACAAAGGAAAATGTGGTCACTCTCTGGAAGGAAATGGGTGACATGGTCACCAAGGACATGGAGAAGGTCAAGGTACTCTATGACTTCTTTGCCTTGGTCATCACTGGCAAGTTCTCCAGCCACACTGCCCAAGTTGCACAAGATAAAGACAAGGACTGGGAGAAAGAGGAACTGCCTGCTGCAGGAGGTCAAATTCAAGAACATCTAAGGAACCTGAAGATGCAGAAGTCATAGAATCATAGAATAGTCCACGGGACCTGATGAGATGCATCTGTGGGTTCTGAGGAAAGTGGCAGATGAAGTTGCCAAGCCACTGTCCATCATATTTGAGAAGACATGGCAGACCAGTGAAGGAGAAATATAACATCCTTTTCTAAAAAGGGAACACCTAGAAAACTACATGCCAGTTTTAGTTTCGTGCCCACCAAGACCATGGAGCAGATCCTCCTGGAAATTATGCTCAGGCGCATGTACAATAAGGAAGTAATTGGTGAGAGCCAACATGGCTTCACTAAGGGCAAGCCTCATGAAGGCTGAGGTTCTGAATGACTTCTTTGCCTCGGTCTTCACTGGCAAATGCTCTGACCACACCACCCAAGTCTTGGAACACAGACGCAGGAATTTGAGAATGAGGACCTTGGGCTCACTGTAGGAGAGGATCTGGTTTGAAACCATCTTAAGAACCTGAACATGCACAAGTCCATGGAACCTGATGAAATCCATCTGTGGGTCCTGAAGGAGCTGGCGAGTGTAGTTGCTAAGGCACTGTCCATCATATTTGAGAGATCATGGCAATCAGGTGAAGTTCCCGACAATGGGAAAAAGGGAAATATAACTCCCATTTCCAAGAAGGGGAAAATGGATCATTGGGGCAACTACAGACCAGTCAGTCTCACGTCTGTGCCTGGCAAAATCTTGGAGCAGATTCTCCTGGAAGGCAAGCTAAGGCATATGAAAAACAACAAGGTGCTTGGTGACAGCCACCATAGCTTCACTTCCTGCCTGACCAATTTGGTGGCCTTCTATGATGGGGCTATGGAACTGATGGACAGGGGTAGAGCAGTTGATGTCATCTACCTGGACTTGTGAAAAGCATTTGGCACTGTCCCACACAACATCCTTGTCTCTAAATTGGAGAGACATCAATTNCATGGGCTGTACTGTTGTGGTATTGCTCTTGGGGGATGGACAGGGGTAGAGCAGTTGATGTCATCTACCTGGACTTGTGAAAAGCATTTGGCACTGTCCCACACAACATCCTTGTCTCTAAATTGGAGAGACATCAATTGGATAGGTGGAGCACTCGGTGCATAAAGAACTGGTTGGATGGCTGAATGCAAAGAGTTGTGGTCAATGGCTCAGTATCCAGCTGGAGGCCAGTCACGAGTGGCATCCCTCAGGGATCAGTGTTGGGACCAGTCTTGTTCAACATCTTAGTTGCTGACATGGACAGTGGGATTGAGTGTGCCCTCAGCAAGTTTGCCAATGACACCAAGCTGTGTGGTTGGGTGGATACGCTGGAGGGAAGGAATGCCATCCAGAGGGACCTTGACACGCTTGTGAGGTGGGCTGATGCCAACCTCATGAAGTTCAACCATGCCAAGTGCAAGGTCCTATACCTGGGTTGGAGCAATGCCAGGCACAGCTACAGGTTGGGCAAAGACGAGATTGAGAGCAGCCCTGCGGAGAAGGACTTGAGGGTGGTGGTTGATGAGAAAAAGAACATGAGCAGGCTTCAGTGTGCGCTTGCAGCCTAGAAAGCCAACCATATCCTGAGCTGCATCAAACAGAGTGTGACCAGCAAAAAGGACATGGAAATGTTGGAACAAGTCCAGAGGATGATCAGGGGACTGGAGCATCTCCCATACGATGACAGGCTGGGAAAGTTGGGACTGTTTAGCCTGGGGAAAAGAAGGCTGCGTGGTGACCTCCTAGCAGCCTTCCGGTATCTGAAATGGGCCTATAGAGCTGCTGGGGAGGTAGTCTTCCTTAGGGACTGTAGTGACAGGACAAGGGGTAATGTGTTCCAACTTTAACAGGAGAGGTTTAGATTGGATATAAGGAAGAAATTCTGTACTGTAGGGGTGGTGAGGCACTGGAATGGGTTGGCCAGGGAGGTTGTGATTGCTCCATCCGTGGCAGTGTTCAAGGTCAGGTTGGACGAAGCCTTGGGTGACACAGTTTAGTTGGAGATGTCCCTGCTTATGGCAGGGGGGCTGGAACTAGATGATCTTAAGTTCCTTTCCAACCCTAACTATTCTATGATTCTACAAAGAAGCAGAAAAATGACTGCTACTACTGAACCCAGGACACAGACTTCCAGTACCTAAATGGTGTCTGCATGAAAGCTGCAGTGGGACTTTTTGCAAGGGTACATAGTAGTCAGACAAAAGGGAATGGACAGGGGTAGATTTAGATAAGATCTTATGAAAAAGTTCATTAATATGAGGGAGGTGAGCCACTGGAACATGTTGTCCAGAGAAGTCATGGATGCCCTGTCCATGCAGGTGTTCAAGGACAGGTTGGATGGAGCTTTGAGCTACTTGGACAAAGGCAAGGTGGCTGGAACTAGATGATCTTTAAGGTCCCTTCCAACCAAAATCATTCTATGACTTGTAATGATTTCATTATATGATTTAATGTGTTATTTCCCCAGCTGTACTAAAACAGATTTTGATGCAGTTCAGACAAGGCACTGGTGAAGATCTACATGTCCTCTTTCTGCTTTTTTTGTGCAACTGATTTCCACCAGCTTTTAAAAACTCCTTATTGTCCATTAGCGCAGAAGAGATCAGCCTGAGCATTCCACTTTTTCACGTCTCTTGCTGATGTAACAGTATTCCTCTTAGGTTATAAGCAGTTCTGAGGAGACTGCTGATAAGTCAGTTCAATTGACAACTTTGGATTAAGGAAACAAAGCAGTATATTTGTATGTGTCAGATCACGTAAACAGCCAAAGCCTGTGTTTGCTTTTTTTATTTAAAGTAATGACACTCTGCAACTTCCTAAAGTTTTATGATGTATGAGGATAATGTATTACAGGGATTCTCAAACTGGGCAGGGTTTGAATAGAAATGACAGTACTACACATGCAATCATGCAAGTTCCTTATTCTTTGCTGGGCCCCAGTCAAGCACAGTACAAGACAATCCCCACCTTTCTCTCTTATGGTCTTAACAAGTCTAGGTTCCTTGCTGCACTCTCTACATTCAGAAGGGAACTATAAAAGGCTCCTTGTGGTCCTGAAATTTTGGAACCTACAAGTGTACCTCAACCCCAATCTGCAATCTGCAGCCAAGTAAGGCTTTCTCCTTCACAAACAGTATGTGTTGCCAAGCTGCATGAACTTTAGAGCAAATGAAAAAATAACCAGTGTTGTTTGTTTTCTCTGTTTGTAGGCACATATTTAAGGCAGCCAGGAACAGACTCTCTCCACTGCCTCTCAACATAGGGCTAAAAGTTTGCTAAGTGCTGGCTTTTGATTCTGTAGTTTAGTATTCTGCAGTAATTTTTGTATCATGCACTGGGAACTCTCGGTCTAGAACAAAAATATTAAGGTAGTCAAAATTAATTTGGGTGACCCAGAAGAAAGAATTTACTGCAGCAGCTTATATTATTGCCTGTTTAGTTCTATTTTTAGGTGCTGAGATCTCCTTAGGTATGTGGATTAAGTTACAGGATCCTGAATGGCAGAAATCTAAAAGGACTGTGCTCAAGATACCACAGCGAGAGAAATCACTATAAATGAGCTTGACTAGTTTAAGTCATATTACAGTGGAAAAAAGACCAATATCTAGAACTGAATATGAGTTTAAAACATCAGATGTAAGGAGGAATTTTATGATCATTTCTTCCACATGTGCAAAAAGAACAAAGATCTTAACAAACTGGAAGATGTTTTTAAGGGAAACATGAACTGTAATACATAAAAAGCAGAAGTTATGCCTGTGGGGGTTTTCAGAGCAAGTTCTTAATTTACTAGTATCTAGTAATTAAATAATTTAATATGACATGGAGGAATAAGCTCATTGGGAAACACTGCATAAATGAAAATGTGTAGGTTTCTGTAAATGGCTGTTGAAATCTCAGTGCAAAATGATGAATATTAAAATGAAAGTTGTAATTTTACAGTGAATGAAGTATCTTGCCAACTTTATGAGAAAGTGCTTCCTAAAAATAAAGAGCTTTGAAAAGTTAAGAGGCATGGTATCTAGCAAGCTGTTATTTTGCTGCGTGTGCAGGAATTTTCAAAGAAGTCCATGAAGGCAATAATGCTCAGTCTAGGATTAAACATTTGAAGTAGTTTTCCTCCATTTGGAACTGCATTCATGCATGTACACTGCAGGGTACATCACATTTGTGCTGGTTTTGGCTGGAGTAGAGTTAATTTTCTTAGTAGCTATGTTTCAGATTTCTGCTGAAAACAGCATTGATAACACTGGGGTGTTTTTGTTATTGCTAAGTAGTGCTTATTTAGTGTACTTCAGCTTCTCACACCCCCTACCAGCAGGCAGGCTGGAGGTGTATAAGAAGCTGAGGGGGACACAGCCATGACAGCTGACCCCACACCATATGGTGTCCTGCTCAGCATATAAAGCATGGGGAAGAAGAAGGAAGGGAGATGTTCAGAGTGATGTCATTTGTCTACCCAAGTCACCATTACATATCACAGAATCGCAGATCCTAAGGGTTGGAAGGGACCTCGAAAGATCATCTAGTCCAACCCCCCTGCGAGAGCAGGGTAACCTAGATTATGTCACACAGGAACTTGTC
Source organism: Agapornis roseicollis (assembly GCA_002631895.1). NCBI lineage: Eukaryota > Metazoa > Chordata > Aves > Psittaciformes > Psittacidae > Agapornis > Agapornis roseicollis. Next base: position 181,320 of record NDXB01018969.1, read on the forward strand.
CAGGCAGGCCCTGAATATCGCCAATGTAGGAGACTCCACAACCCCCCTGGGCAACCTGTTCCAGTGCTCTGTCACTCTCACAGTAAAGAAGTTTCTCCTGATGTTCACATAGAACCTCCTATGCTCCAGTTTGCACCCATTGCCCCTTGTTCTGTAGCTGGACATCACTGAAAAGAACCTAGCTCCATCATCCTGACACTCACCCTTTACATATTTGTAAACATTGATGAGGTCACCCCTCGGTCTCCTCTTCTCCAAGCTAAAGAGATGAGAGCGCTGCTTCCTGGAGATGGCTGAAAACCTGCCTGCCCATGGGAAGTGGTGAATGAATTCCTGGTTTTGCTTTGATTGTGTGCATGGCTTTTGTTTCACTTACTGACTCACAGGTTTTCTCACTTTTACTCTTCTGATTCTCTCCCCCATCCCACTAGGAGGTGGGCTACGCCAGCAGCTCTGTGGGATTTAGTTGCCAGCTGGGGTTAACCCACAACATTATAAAATCAAAGCCATCACACTGATTTCTTGTTTTATGTACCTGACACACAGCATGGCTTCTCTATGTTGTTCATAATGATTAAAAGTAGAAACACATTTTACATGTAGCAGTCATCCACTTTCTTCACTACTGCAGCCTTCTCAGCACCCCAGAGATGCACTTTTTGTTTAAAATTCTGAGATGTGAAAGACATCTTTTAATTGTGTCTTATGTTCTTCACCTAAACCCTAGAATTACAGGTTATTAAGTAATCTGTTGAGCTGAACTAAAGGCCAAGGAATTGATTTTTAAAAAAAAAATCAGAAACCATAACTTAACTAGAAAAATACCCTCCAGCTTTCATATAAAAATAAGCCTCCACTTCTTACTATATTATGACTGCCTGCTTGAGAAAAGGTTCAGAAAAGCATATGAGTATTATTGAGAAGGAGTCCATTTTTGATTAAACTTGACAGAAAATTTGGCAACAGATTCTACAAATCTAGAATTGTAGTAATGCAAGACTTGTTTTTCTCTCTGTTTAATTGCTTGTAAAAGTGGATTGCTTATGTGTCTCACAGGATACTGCAATACTAATTGAAATTAAGTATATGCTTACTCTTTGATGAAACCATCTGTTACAGAGGGAAAACTTTAATGCAAAACAACACAAACCTGTCTGCATTGTTCCTACAAGTTCCCACAAGGTCCTGCAAGGTCCCACAGCTGGGTCAGACAATCCCAAACACACTACAGGTTGGGCAGAGAAGTGCTTCAGAGCAGCGCTGGTTCTGCCAGGACTTGGAAGTGTTGGTTGGTGAGAAACATAACATGATCCAGTTTCAGTGTGCACTCACAGCTCAGATATTAAACGTGTGCAGGGCTGCATCAAAAGGAGTGTGACCAGCAGATCAATGAAGTTGATCCTGCCCCTCTATTTTGCTTTCATGAGACCCCACTTGCAGTACTGTGTACAGTTCTGGTGTCCTCAACATAAAAAAAAGACATGGAGCTGTTGGAGCAAGTCCAGAGGAGGGCCACGAGGATGGTCAGGGGACTGGTGCACCTCCTGTATGAAGAAAGGATGAGAAAGTTGGGACTGTTCAGCCTGGAGAAGAGAAAGCTGCGTGGAGAACTCACAGCAGCCTTGCAGTACGTGAAGGGGGCCTACACGGATGTCAGAGAGGGACCCTTCATCAGGGACTGTAGTGATAGGACAAGAAGTAATGGGTTAAAATTTAAGAAAGGGAGTCTTAGGTTAGATATAAGGAAGAAGTTCTTTAGTCTGAGGGTGGTGAGGCACAGGAATAGGTTGCCCAGGGAACATGTGGCTACCCCATCCCTGGAACTCTACAAGGCCAGGTTGGATCTAGCTTTCAGCAAACTGGTCTAGTGGGAGGTGTTCTTGCTTTGGTGGCCATGCCCTGGGCACAGAGGGCCTCCCTCCTGTGACACTGTGCAACAGGCTGCCGGTGGCACCTCGGCAGGGCCAAGAGTCCGGTTGCAGCCTGACCCTGGCAGTGGCTTCTCCTCCTGCGCCATGAGCAGCCAGGGACGGGTCAGCTGAGGGCAGCGCTGCCTGCGCTCTCAGCCTGGAGGAGTCCAGCGGAGCCCTTTCCCCCTACGGCCGAGGGAGGCTCCCGCAGCCAGGGCTCGGGCACTCCTGCAAGCCGTGCTCCATCCCAAGGACTCCTGTGGGCAGAGGAATTCAGACACAGCCTTGGCAGTGTATAAGGCCAGGTTGAACAGGCCCTTGAGCAACCTGGCCTAGTGGGAGATGTACCTGCCCACGATCTTAAGGTCCTTTCCAACCCTAACCATTCTACAATTCTATGAAGTCTTTGCAGTCATCCCTGCTCGTCCTGTTCACAGAACCACAGAATCATTTAGATTGGAAAAGACCCTTACAATTGCCTCAAGGCAATCAGCAGTAGGTTTAAGTAACCAGATTATCTTTAAACATATCTTTTTTAATGGGAATATCATGGCACAGGTTGCCCATGGAGATTTTATGGCAAAAGTAATTAAATTTCAACTGAGACTAGGAAATACATGTAGGAATAGAAGACTGAGCAAATGACTTCTGTAAAGTCTCTTGTGGCTATATTAATTCTTTGTCCTGGAAAGATTTCTAGAAAGCTCTGGAAAGATGCAAGCTTTCCTTAAAAAAATTATTTGGTCAGTACTTAAATTTGTCAGAAGCTCCATGTCATTCCTTTCATCATCTCCTCTATACTTACAATCACAGTAGAAACAAAGAGAAAAATGCTGTTAATAAACTTTTAGAACTATTTTTAAGTTTTGGAATGAAAAAATAAAAAAAAACCCAAACACCCTCAGTATATTAAATGCTACTCTTCCCTGACCAGAGAACTACGAGATGGGTAATAGCATTCCTGAGAAACTACGAAACATGAGCATTCCGGCACGGAAGGGTACTGGCGTTCTGGGTACTAGTGAAGAGGACATCAGAGAACTGAGCAGTGCGGTGTTTCCATATGCGCCCGCCTTTTCCTCTACAAGGGACTCAACCGCGCCCAGGCACAGGGCAGACTCTATACGTCGGTCCCCCATTACCAGCTACCTTTGCCCCTGCTGAGGAGAGCGCCAAACTGCAGCAGCTCACCGAAGCTTAAGGAAAGGGCGACGAGCAGCTTCGGCCGAAAGAGTCACCGCACGCCTCCTCTGGAAACGGACCTCGCAGTTATAGGGGAAGACCAGCGAATCGACCGGCTGCGACGAGCAGCCTAGACCATTCCCCCGCCCCAAGGCGCACTGCACCTCCGTCCTCACTGCGTACCCCTCCAGCGACAGACCGACCGCTACCCGTCTGTGCGCGCTAAGGCGGCACCCACCAGCCACACCGCCACGCCCTGTCCCTCCCTCATTGGTTACCTCCTCTGCCCACCAGCAAGCTCTGCCCTCTCCAGAGGCCTGGCGTGCGCTTCTCGCCTTCCGATTGGCCAGAGCGCCCTGTCAATCTCCGGCGCGACGGTCTGGAGGCGCCGGTGATTCTCGGCCTCATGCTCCCTCTCCTCTCCCTCAGGAAGGCCCCGCCCACGCGCGCCCCTCAGCATCCGGGCTGTAGCCTCAGTTGCCCCCAGCTTCGGCGGGGCGCTCTCAGTGCGCCTTCTGCGGCTGGACGCATCTCTGAGCTCCGATGTTAGGGCAGGGAGTGGTGCCTTCTCTGCTGGCCGGACACCGAGGCTACCGAACCTCTTCCCCGCCTCACGGTGCAGCCGGCTTCCCACGCTCCGCCACAGCAGTTCCCGGTAGGTAGCTGTCCTGGGCCGCCTTTCGGAGGGCCGTTGATCGCGGCAGCCGCAGCAGCCGCTTCATCTGAGGCCTTTTAAGTGAATCCCTTCCCCTCGCGCCGGTAGCCGGGGGCAGAGCCCCTTGTGTCCGGGCTCGCAGGTGGCTGTCGGAAAGACTGGTGGGGTGGGGGTAGTGGTGCCGGCTGTCCCGGAGCCAGCGCGAGTCATCGCTGCGCCCACTCCTCTAGGCGGGAGGACACCGGGTGAGCGGGCGGGGGCGCATCGCTTCAGCGCGGGCCGTGATTCTGGCGGCGCGGAGCAGGGTGACAACTCGCTGGGGGAGGTGGAACGGCTCCCCGCGTTCCTGTCGCTTCTCTCCTGGGTGGTGAAAGCTGTTGCGGGAGGCTTCGGCTGCACTCCCTGGAGGGAGCGTTGGTCGCGGCGGGTTCAGTTTCTTGGCTGAACGCTGCTGGCCGCGGTTAGTTCCACCTAACAGTTAGTGATGGTGTAGGAGCAAAGTAAGTTAGTTTCACCGTTCTGCAGAAGCAGGTTGCTGGAGTGCATTTGTACTGGCTTGGTTAGCAGATTAGCGGCAAACTAAGCTGCCAGTACTTACTTATCTAAGTGTTATTTACAAGCGCACTCTGTATATATGTTGGTTTTGATTCATTAAAAATCTCAAAGAGTGTTGTTTCAGGTGGTTTGCAATGAAACTTTTACAAAGCTTGTTTTCAGGCTTCTCTGGCAAAACCTTAATGGGTCATAAAGTGATGTGCTTTCTGTAAAGGGAGTGGAAATATAAACGAAGTTTTTTTTCTTATACCATTTTGCATGTAAGATCTTTTGTAAATACATATTTGGTTATACACTATGCAAAATTATCCTTTATTTTGCATGTTCTTAAGCGTGATCAGAAGTAAGGCACTCTGTTAAGTGTATTAGGTATGGTTACCTTCATTATGACTACTTGCAGGGGTAAACAATTTACCTGGCCCATACACTCACACCTTGTCTGAACACTAATAAGTGCCTGGCAGGCATATTTCATCCTGAACAGTGCTGGGATGTGATTTTTCCTTTCAGAGGGAAAAGATGAGATTGAGGTTTCTTTGTTAACTGTATTTCAGGAGGTGTCTTCTGCTGACCTAAACATCCTTTTGTCAGTTTATTTTGAATGGAGAAGTTTCAACAAGTGAAACAGTATTTGCAGTGGAAGTAAGAGGTATTTTATTGTGCTGGCCTGAAATTGAGGAATTATTTGGCCAACAGCAGACAAATTCATGAGCTGAGAATGACTTTCAGCTAATGGAATGAATCTTTTTGTCTTGTACTGTATTGTTATAAACAAATGATTATGAAATGTAAATTAATTCCAGAATCTAAAATGGCAGATACATCATGTATCCTGTAGCGCTTTTTCCTGTGTGATCAAGATACAGATATTCAAGGTTAGTTAAAAGATTCAACCTGTTTGGAAGACCTGTAAGCTCTGTCTTAATATTTTTTTTAAGATTTTGTTCTCTTAGAAGTCACTGAACCTGCAAGCAACATTTCCTCATCCAGCCTACTTATGTACAACTAACAAGATTGAATGTACTTCTTGTGGTAATTTTTCACTTTTTAATAGTCTTGTAACTAGATTAAATACATTCTTAAAGCTGATGCAGTGTATCAAAATTTAGTGTCTCAGTTGCATCTGAAAAGTGTCTTCTATGATAATAGGATTGTTCATGCTTCAGTTGTAGCTATACTAAATTGTTTCTGTGATTAGAAGTATCAAAGTTACATGTGTTTGTTAACATCTTTACTTTTGTCTTAAAATTCTGTTTTAATAAAATTTTAGGGAGTCTCCTGGTGTCACATCAACATCATAACAGTATATTAAATATGAAGAATAGGGAAGTGGCAGTAGTTCTTTTTTTCCAGTATCTTGTAATTACATAAAAATAGACTATTTGAAGAACAGGGTACTGATAGCTGTATTAACTAAATTGTTTTGTTTTTTGTTTTTTCTTTTTAATAAGTCATACCAGCTAATCAGTTTTTTTCAGTCTGTTGCAGACAAAACAAATAGCTGCTTCTTGTTCCTTATGTTTTTCTTTTTGCTTTTAACTGATTGCTTTGGAATGGCATACACAAAAATTATAATACAGTTAAAGGCACACAAAAAACACAGGAGGAATGGGGTTGTAAATGAGTTTGGGTTGCTGCTGATTTGCAGTTTCACTGATTCAATTGGAAACTAATAGCAAGAGTTTTCAGTCAGTTCTGTTTGAGCAGAAGAACTGTCACAGTGCTTAGGGGAAGAGTGGGATAATGCTTTTCATGAGGAGACTGTGGTTAGGTGATCTTAAACTGCATGTGATATCTAGAGGTTATTTATCAATGAAAATGGGATGGTACACTCCCAAGGAGCAACTAATGTACTCTGTAAGAGTTGCTTTAACATTCTTTCAGAAACATTTTGAGACTTCTATATAATTATTTGATCTATTAAAAGGTAAAAGAAGTAACTTATCTAATTGTCGTATGCTTTCTGGCAATCCTTAATTTGATGATTTTTTTTTTTAAATGCAGACATTTTAATGCTTCCTCAATGCTGCTGCAGAACCAATGCAGTGAAATTAAGCCTGCTGCTGTTGAGTTTCTTTTCTGAGTGTAGTTTTGTGAGGCCCCGTAGACATTGTTGCTGGGGCTCTAGGGTTTTATGGTGCCATAGCTGAAATAGCTTAAATACACACATTTTTCTCCACTGCACTAAGTTATAAATGAAAGCACATTAGGAAGAAAGTAGTTACAAGCAAGGCTGATGATCACAGATAAGACAGTGACTGGAGCATCTGTCCCTCCCTGTGATCTTAGGTAAGCCACTTACAATTTCATGTCTCCTCTTCTGCACATGGAGAATGTAGAAGCGGAAACATTACACACCTGTCTATGCAGTAGAATTGGTTTGCACTTTGGTTGCTTAGAGAGCTTTTCAAAGCAGTACTTTCAAAGGAAATGCTGAAAGTCTTAGTAAGTAATACTCAGCTTTGTTAAAAAAATATAGGTTAATTTATTTTGATCAGATTTAGCTCACCTGTGTATTAGTTCTAGGGTTCAATAGATATGTTCATTACCTTAAATGAATGAGTAGGTGGATTCTTTCTAAGAAGAGCTGCAGAGAATACTTGTGAATATTATATATGCAACACTTTCAGAATATTACAGATCTGTGTTTATAAGTGCATTCTCGTAATTTACTCACTGAACTGCTTACTATCTTTTTTCTGTTGCACAAAGTGACACATTTCATGGTACACGGTTCCCATTTCACATTTACCTTTCATCCACTCTTGTCTCCCTTGTTTATTCTTTTAGTTGTTTTTGAATACATCTACATGTGAAAAAAAAAACTCAGCGTGCAATTTAGGAAAACGTTTTAATACAAGATAGATAATATCCACTTTTGGCTTTTTGGCTGTTCAGAGAGGGATATTTTATTCAAAATTTTTGTTTATGAATCTATAAATATGAAAAGATGACTTTTTTTTTTTTTTTTTTTTTTTTTTTTTTTGTTCTTTGTTTTTTTTTTTTCTCTTTTTTTGTTTTTTTTGGATT
>NDXB01018969.1:214845-232672 GCA_002631895.1 Agapornis roseicollis
CCCCAAGATTCTAGGGCAAAACTTCTTTTTTCTTATTAAGATTTAGCTATTATGTATAGCTGTTAAGCTGTGTATCAGTGTCACCTTTTGAGAGCTGCATGACACATCACCCATATGGTTTGGAGAGATAGATTATTGTTTAACTATTCCATTGTGGGCCTGTGATTGGGTTTGCATGTTGGACCCCAGTCCTGTGGAACAATATAAGATGTAAACGTTTCTATATGCTCTAGTCTCACCTGACTGAGGTTTAGGTTTTTTACTTGCTTAATTTCCAGTCATTTTGGAAGAAATGTTCAACCTTTCCTTGTGACTTGGAAGCTGTAGGGTTAGTTTGGCTGGTAGTAGGTAACTTAGTTTTTAGGCTTTGGCAGAGAGGCTTTGTTTTAAATGTTGTTTTTGTTTTTAAATCAGGAGCCAATGAAGTCGAGAGCACCACAGCTACATTTGGAATACAGATTCTACAAGCAGCTAGGATCTGGAGGTAAAAAGCAGTATCATGCATTTTACTGTGATGTAATCCAGGATCAGTTTTTGACAATTTTCTGATTTAGGGGGATAAGTCTATTTAATAATATCATAGAACAGTTTGGGTTGGAAGGAACCTTTAAGCTCATCTAGTTCCAGCCCCTCTGCCATGGGCAGGAACACTTTTCACTAGACTGATTTGCTCCAAGCCCTATCCAGCCTGGCCTTGAACAGTGCCAGGGATGGGGCAGCCACAGCTTTTTTGGGCAACATGTTCTACTTAAACCAGAAGAAAGTCCCATGAGTCAGTGGATAATGTATATAGTTTTCTAAATATTGTAAGAATCTTTGTTCTACTCTTTAAAGTATGTCTTTGAAATCCTAAGGCTTATTAAATAAGTCTTAAATATCACAGGATGTGTGTGCCTATGGGTATACCTAAAACTAAGCAGTCTTAGACTATTCCCAGTGTGGTCTCCTTGAATAAGCAGTATAAAAGATCAAACTGCTAATCTACTAATCACATTTTTGTTGAAAGTGCTATGGTATTTGAACACCTTCAGTCTCAGTTTTATTTACTTCCACTATTTACATGCAGTATATGTTGCTGACTGCTAATTTTAAGCATCTTAATATTTTTCTAAAAAGTTTAAATGCAGTGTAAGTTTTTAATTTCTCATTTCACTCCCCTTGGTGCCTTTATACCCAGAAGTATTCTTACAATGATTGCCTCAGTCCTTTTATCACCTTTTGCTTTAACATGTGAGCTATAGCTAAAACTTCTCACATATTTTTGTACATTTCACAAAATTGTATGGGGTCAGTTAGGAGGATATGAAGCTTCCTAAACTACGAAAGTAAGTACAAGTCTTTCCTAAAACAGTTATATCCTAGGAAAAAAAAATCTTGCATACTTTCCTTGAAAATGTTCCTTTGATTCCTGGAATAGTTTTTCATAGTTCACGTAGTTAGTTACTTTTTCCATTTTTTAATAATGTAGAAATTGATTATATAAAATGGAGTACTACTATTTTTTTTATCAAAGGCAACCTGGATTTTTTAACAGTGATTTTAAAGTTATGCTTAAACTTACAATAAAATATTGTTTAAGCTGAAAAGTCATCTCTGAAAGCCAGGAAATACAAAATGAGCATGTCTGTACCACTTTTATTTTGTTGCTGTGAAATTGAGCGTTACAATGAATTTTAATACTTTGTAAATACTACCTTTATTTTTTTTTTTTTACTTAAAATTCAGGGTCATATATTAATTGATGACAGACTGGATAGCATTTCCCTAGTTGGGTAGTTTTCAAAATTTTGTACTCTTCTCTTTAGGGAAACATACTTTCCAATACTCTTGATTTTTATAGATTTTTGTTTTAATTTTTTTTTTATTTTTTTTGGATGATTTAGTAGGAAGGCTCTGCAACCAGGAGTCTTTAGAGAAAACTCTTTGCAAGACATAACATTGTTTATTCCTGTGCATGGATGGAAAATCAAGTTGCAGAACAACTGTAAAGTCTTACATGCTTGCTAATTGGAGAAGGTCATCAGGGTATATAATGTCTGTTTTTTGTAAGTAGTTGTATGAAGTCAGCATACTCTGGACTAGCATTGTGAAATAACCTGTAAGTCTAAAGCAGAGATCTTAGCTGCTTAACTAATGAAAGATAGCAACCCACAAGTTAGGGACTTTACTCAACTGTGAAACCAAGTATAACTATATAAAATAGCAAAAGACATAGTACGGGAAAGTGATTAATTCAGGAAGCAACTAATACTTTTTATATAGAACAGGAGATTCTAAATGCAGATCTTCCCATGTGGATAATGTTGCTTTATAGGCAGTGGTTGTACTTTTGTAAGAGAGTAAACTGAAGAAAGTTTATATAAAAGAAATATCTTCCTGACAGCAAGTAAAGAAAATTTTTTGAGCAGCAGATTATCTTACCTTCTAAATGTTTAGCTGCACGTTGTGCAGGTGGCAGAAAAGTTCATTGTAGGAGGTGTAAAACTGCTATTGATGGTGGAAGATATTTGAAGTATGTTATTGTGAGCAGATAGGTTTCTCTGATAAATAATTACTTGATGTACTAGCAGTTCCAGTTGCCTGGAGCCTTCCAGCTTCTAGGCTTGTAGAAATCTACATTTGTAGGCTTTCTTAATTATGGTGAAATAGTCTTTTCCTTAGATGTTTTTGTTTATTCACACAAGATTTACTGTAGTTTGACTGATAGCATTATAGTTAAGTGTGGACTTAATTATATTAAATAACCTTCCCACTTAGACTTCTCATGTATAGATGCATACATGTGTATTGGTAGCAAGTAACTATTAAAAAATGGTTTCAGCAGCAACTTGTGAAAAGGAAATAGTACTCCTTTTTATTTCACTATTTTCTAGGCAGAGCCAGTATTTCATAGAAGCAAAACTTAATTTTTCACAAGTAAGAGCTGTTAATTCCACAGTTTATGCTACTATTCATGCTTAGTGTGAAATAACCTGAAGCCTAAGGAATGAAATACTCCTAGCCTCTATGAAATGCCAGTTTATTTGCGGGTGGTGTCGGGAGGAGGCAGAGGCATTAACATATGAATGAATTGTTCTAGAAGAAAATAGGGTTATTTTTCCAAAATATCTTCCTGACAACAAGTAAAGAAAATTTATTAAACAGCAGATTATCTTACCTTCTAAATGTTTTTAACAGAGCATCTTAGTTCTTATTCTGATCTTTTGAGCGCCCTTGATGGAACAAGTAAGCATTTGTCTACGACAAAGTATTTGCCTACTACAAGTTTACTTACTTATTCTTACAATGTCTGTTTTCCTGATTTTCTAATGATACTGTGACTTAGAGTATTCCCTTTTTTTTTTTTACTTTATTTTAAATTAATTTCTGTCATAAGAGTCTTGCTATTCTGCATCTTGAATGACAGGAAGATAGAAGACATTCTTGAGTGAAAAAAAAGTTAAGGGATCTTTTAATAGTTGTGCTGCCTGAAAGAAGGGAAAAATACATGAAATATGATAGATGTGCAGTCCTTTTGGTACTTTTGAGCTAAGAGCATTAATTCTTTGTATTTAATAAAAAGCACTTTTTGACTTATATGAGAAAGCATTAACATTTCAAAACTGTTCCTTTCGGGAGAATCTACTCTTAAAGCAGGTTTATGATCTGTAACTTTACTTTCCAATATGTTTTTTAGTGAACATGCCTGTGAATGTGCAGTAACATGTAGGTGTTAGGAAAAAAGAAGTGAGGAATCTTAAACAGGGAAACATTTTATGTACTTCTGAGGCTTTTTTGGAACATTTTGAATTATTCAGGGGAATGGATCTAAACCCTGTTAATAAGGGTTCTTTAATTAGTTTAAATATGTGGCATAGTTTAGTCATGTCATTATTTAGCTTTCATCTAAGTTTTTGTTTAATATATCAATAGAGATTTTTATGCATATTGCTGTCTTTTCTGCCATAATTTTGTTATTCAATAACTGTGAACATGCTCTTCTCATGAAGTTTGAGATCATTTAGTCAATATGCAGAAATTTTTACTCAGCTGAATGAGAAACCTACAAATGGATTTTAAAATGTCTGTAGTTCTAATAAAATTTTAGTTGAAAATGTATTTTCTTAACATCCAAGTCTGAATTGTAAAAAACTGATACATCGTCATAAGTGCAGTATTTCAAATTAAACTGTGTCTAAATTCTTACCAGAAATTGCACTAAGACTTCTGAAATTAATAGAAACGTGTTTTATGTTTTTTATTGGGTTTTTTTGTTCATCTTTTATGTTATCAGTCTTTCCCCTCATGGTAAGAAGATGAACTGTGAATGTATTTGATGCAAAGTGCCTATAATTTAACTGCACCTCTGTTCTGTGTGCTTTCCTATTAGGTACTAGGGAAGGACTGGAGGGGTGGGGGGTGGGGAATCAGTAGCTGGTGACTCAATTTGAGTGTTGAACAGTAGTGCTCAGTAATTTTTTTTTTTTTTTAATTTTTCAAATTTAGAAACTTTACTAGTGAAACCTTCTAAAATACGTCATTTCTTTGACAGGCAGGTATTTACAGTATGATTCAATTGCCTTTTGCAATAAGGTGTCTGTGTAGACATTAAAGAAGTTATGTATTGTTCTTGTTGAAGACTAAGAACTATTTAACTTTTATGGTACGATTTTTTTAACATCTCTCAAGAACTCTGTAGGTCATTAATCATAATGGCTTGAAGTCTTTACAAGTGAATGAGGACTCTTGTACCTGCCCATCTGGAAAGCAGAACAAAACAATGGCAGGCAGTTCTTGCTGCTTAACCTGCCTTAGTACAGCTTGTGTCTGAAATACTGCTGTTTTACTAAGAACAGGTTGTTACTATAGTACTTGTCCATAGCAATAAGGTGTATATATTGTCAGGTTTTATTTTGTCATTTGAGATAATTTGAAAGAGGCAAAAGATCTGTTCAGCTGTGGATTATCTGACTTCTGAAACTGCTGCATTAACATTTCAAAGGAGGCAGATGTTTAGTATTGTTAATGTTATCTAATTTCTTTTGTACCTCTCTTTTTTTAGCTGAAGTCTAGTTAACACTTCCACGCTTAAAACTAGAAGTCAAACATTTTTCTTACAGGGTAACTATTAGCCAGTGCATGTATAAGTTATGTATTAGTGCTTGATTTTAAAAGGTTATGGCCAATGTGAAATGCGTACTAAGTATTACATTCTGTACATGAGAATCTCCTTCATGGTTTGGTACTATCATGATAAATGTACTCTGCATTCCTATCTAAAATAAGTTGTTCCATTTTATGGTCATGAGGGCCTGCCTTAGACACAACAGAATTATACTAGCTAAACGGTGGAAGTGAAGTAGTTACTGTTAGGGTTAGAAGATACAAAAATTGTTACCAGATACTTGGGTAGTATCAGTAGTAAAGGCTGTTAGTATAAGAACAAGTCTGTATGTAATCCTGAGAAGTTGCAGCCATGGAAATACTAAACATTTGTGCATGGTGGTCAAGTGCTGTTGTAGAAGAGTAGAGTCAGGTCACTATTTCGGTAATTAAGCATTTTGAGCATGTTAAGATTCTCCAGATTGGTGGGTTTTGTTGGGAATCTAGTCAAGTCAGTTTTAAATATTTTGAATTTCTAATTTGTTATGCTATGTATTATACACAGTTTTGTGTTGACTGTGTATGAAAGTAACATAGTTCATGTTTTTTTTCCCTTGTTTTCTGTGTTGAAGAAGGTAATTCATGTGTTTAAGATAGTGGTAGGTGATTTTATTTATTTATGTAATTTTTGAACCTTTCACTGTGAACCACTAAAAATGCTACTTTTGTGTGGGAGAATCCAGTGGGATTTCAGATTGCTATTGAGATCATCTCTAGCTCATCCCTTGCCTTCCACTTCAGCCTGTGGAAAAAAATACAGCACAGCATAGTTTCATTACAGTGTATCAGCATCTGTTCTGATATAACTGTTCCCATGATAAAATTATCATCACTTTATTATGATTTTTCAATCCTTTTTTCAGTTGTAGATTTATTTGCTGGATTGATTTTTACAATATCATGAGAAAGCACATTAATAACCTTTCTACTTGATTGTAGTGCTAGAAGTAAGTTGTAGCTAGATTAGTGTGACAACTGATGCTTTTTGTTCATGGTTCTTATAGAAACAATATAAAATAACTTATGTCATTTTACATTTTTTTGAAATATTTTGGGATTGGCATCTTGTATTTCCTGCTGTTGTAGGATTAAAATTAGGGAAGTCTGAAGTGAGTTTGAAAAGAGGATGGTGATACATGTGTGAACATATTAATTAATTGAATGCTCCCAGTACATAATTAAATATAGTAATAATTCAGTAGAATTTCAGATTTTAGAATATAATTTCTAAATCAATTGCACTATGTGTCTAACAGTAATAATGAAAGTTGAAGATAAAATGCTGTTAACTGCATAGTTAGCAAGTAACACAGTTCAGGATAGTCTTAATTATAAATTTTATATATATAATTATATGTAAATAATGTTTTATGAGTTTTGTATTTTATCATGATTTTCTATTTTGATAATATTTTTTAATTTGATGCACAGGATTTTTTATCTTAACATGATAATTTATACACAATCACATAAAGCATTGTAAATGGCTTTAGTAAATTGAGTCCATTAAAATTAAAATGTTTTACTTGTGAACTAGTGTAAATATCTAGAGATAAGCAAATGTGACTCAAATCTGAAAACAAGGACACTGTGTTGAGTTGTAAATGTAGAAAGGAATTAGGTGTTTTAGTAATGAAGTGGGAGTATGTGACACTGTTTTTTGGCCACAGGTAGTTTCTTCATTGTTGAAAGAATAGGAAGTTGTAACTTCGTAGTGAAATCAATGTGACAAGTACTGAATTCTGCACATAATTTAGGTACCTCTTTTTAAAAAAACCTGGTTTTGAGCAAGATATGTAAGAACACTGACTTATGTTAATTCCACAGAAGGAAGGCTGAAATGCGTGTTACAAGTTCCCAGTATTTCCTTCTTATATTCTTACACCAGAGGGCTTCAGTGTTGAAGCCAGACTAATTAAAAATGGAAATAAAATACATGCTTTTAATTGGTGATAAATAATGCAATATCCTGTCAATAAAAGAGTTCCTCATTTCCTTGTTTTTCTTATTTAACCCATTTTTTCTTAAAGACTTGTATAAAAGAGCTTATATTTGCATATCTCTTGTGGGGAAAAGAATACCTTATATACATTTTTCCTAACATTACATTCTGACTTCTGGTGATCTATGGACAGGAAGAAATAATGCAAATAACAGAAGGATCTTAGGTTATTGTTTTTAAGCAAAAGCAATAAGACTATTTTGATTAAAAAACATCACAAACCTCTAGTACTTTGAACTCTTACTATGAAATTATAAACATGGAGAACTGTAAACATAGTACTGTGTAGCTGCCTTGTGGAAGCTGGTAACAAGTTTTCTGGCTTTTGTATTTTTGAAGTGTGTTTAGTATTTTAAAATGTTACAAAGAGACACAGAGCAGAGGAAACTGATGTCTCTTGAGAATGATTTGGAGTTGATGTCTTAAAATGTGCAAATACAGGAACGGAGATTCTCAGAATATGTCTTAGGGCATTACACCTCCTTCCAAATTCCCAGTGTTTTATTTCTGTTTATGTGTTTAGGTGGTTTATGGTGAGTTTTGCTTGTTTGGGTTTTTTTTAGTTTTTAGTTTTTTGACTGATGTTTCTGTACATCTGTTGGATAATTTAATTTGCTGCTGCACATACATCCACATTTCCATGTGCAATTACACCATGCCAGAAAGTGAAGGCATTAATTATGAATTCTAGAGTTATGATATCCTCTTCTGTGTACAAATATATTTTCTGATCTATTATCATTATGGATAATTATAATTAGGGATGATATTTTTAAAATTAAGAACACTACCTTGTACCATGTTCTGATGTGCGATGTGGTCTGTGCTTTTTTGTTAGTAGTAATAGGCTACTCTTGTGCAGTCTTTCTGAAATGGTTATGATTGTGTGTGTTAAGTATATTAGTATAGATATGGGTATGACTATACGTATTTTAAAACTAAATGAAGCTCTACTCTGCAGATAATTAAACAATTAAAACTGGATTTTTAGGGATTATGTTTTCATTATTCTCAATTCTAGGAAAAGGGATTAGTGAAAATGCTCTCAAAAATGCTGTGTTAATTTGCTTTTAGTTTGCTAAACCAGTAAGGGTTTGGGTTTTTCTGGTGGTTTTTTTTTGTTTTTTTTTTTTTTTTTTTTTTTTTTTTTTTTTTTTTTTCTATTTTTTTTTTTTTTTTTTTTTTTTATTTTTTTCCTTTTGTTTTTTTTTTTTTTNGTTTGGGTTTTTTTGGTTGTTTTTTTTTTTTTTTTTTTTTTTTTTTTTACTTTTTTTTTCTTTGTTTAACCCAGAGCTATTATGGACATAATTATAAATCTGTGCCCTGAGTGTAAGTAGTACTGTAATAAGGTATGATAACTTGGGACTTTAGATGTACCTCAGAAACCACCCAGAGGTAAGGATGGTTTCATTTTTAAACTTGCATCTGATCTTCAGAGAAGGAAAGTGAAACCCAAAGTTTCATTAGGGGATGTTCTCAAAATTGATTTTGTAGTTCTGTGTCATACAGTATTGTAACAATGAACACCATAAAGAACCTCACATTGAAGGAAAAGTGCATTTCAGAGAATTGGATATTTAGAATAAATGAGGCACAGAGGGTGTATACTGAAGAGCAAACAACAATAAAAAAAATCTCAACTAAGCAGCTTTAAGTGAAGAAAGTTTGTTCTGCTGAATGAGAAAGAGGTCCTGTGCATATGAGGAAGTGCAAGATCAATAGAGACAATGTTATCAAGTTACTTTGAATTATATAGTCACACAATCCATATGTACAAAAAGGCAAAAGTGAAATTGGATCATAAGTCTTTGAGTATTGATACTTTTGAACTTCGAGATTGCCTGGTTTCTAAAAGTAGGTGATAATATAAAGCTATGAAGTCCAGACTTAATGTCTCCTTAAACTTGAGGATTAAGTAATCTTTTTTTCATTTTTAAGTTATTTCTATAGACATGGTAGTTTTATTCCTGCATGTTCATCTGTGTAGGCTTAATTTTTTTTAATTAATTAATTAATTAATTAAATACTTAATGAAACTGGTACTACTTTCATTACACCTGTTTCATCTTTTACCTGTAGTTTTTATGAGGTTTTACTGTTGCTTATGTTTGAAAAATGTATTTTTAGCTTCAGATCAGCTTGAAATTAAGTAGGAATTTTATTGGTATCTTCATTGATCTTATTTGATCCCTTATAATTACTTCATATCTTTATTTTACAGATGGAATACCTCAGGTTTACTATTTTGGCCCGTGTGGTAAATATAATGCTATGGTGCTAGAACTACTTGGACCTAGTCTGGAAGATTTATTTGACTTGTGTGGTAGGACATTTTCCCTTAAAACCGTTCTTATGGTAGCCATACAGTTGGTAAGTAGAATAGATCTTAATTTGAGTTTTCTTTAGGATAACTAAGTCAGTCTTCCGTGGATTAAATGCTTATTTTATTTAAGAGACTTGCACTGTCCATGTTTAAAATTGGTGTTGGTGGCTTTTAAAGAGCCACCAGACTTAGTAGGAAGACTGCCTTATGTCACTTTCAATTACTTTGTTCTAGTTACTTTGTTCAAGAACCATTGCACGAATGTACTTTCATTGTGTCTTCTAAGTTCTCATAATCACAATCTGAAATAATAGATTTTAGCTTAATGTACTTAGTTAGAAAAAAAATCATCCAAAATCTTCCTGAAATAAAAATAATTTTAATTCACAAAAGGAGTTGGGTGATAAGACTCCTAAAGTAGCATAAATACTTTTCTTGGTCATTCTCAGAAAGAAACCAACCAAACAAAAAATCAAATCCCCCAACCCATCCAGAAATACTAAAATAGGATAGGATTATTAAACAAAGATTATTTTTTTTTTTTCTGATTTGGTTCCCATCTGATGATAGATGGATGTGGAAAGAGATAAAAAGGGAAATAAGTCTTGCATTGTTTACTTTGATAGAATGTGTTTTAAGTAAGTTCTTATGAAAAATTAATGATACTGAACCTCCACTTCCCTAAATAGGTAATGATATTTTTACCCAGGCAGGGTAAAAATAGCTGTTTAAAACATGACTGTAATTGTATAACAGGCGTGCAACTATAGACACATTCAGCTTATTTATAGCCAGGATGGCGAAGTTCAGTTTTTAAAATGCTCAGATTATCACAGATCATCTTTATTCAATGCTTGCTGTTCTTCCTGAATATGTACATTTTGATAGGAAATGATCCAGCTAGAATTCAGGTTATATGCATACTGGTGAGCTCCCATGGCTTCTCTTGTTTATACCTTTAACATGTAATAGATCCAAGTGGAACTTTGCTGCTCACTACTTGATGGCATAATTTTGGGTTTTAGTTTTAAAGTGCACAAAATATGCTTGGTACCAGCTGTTCTTAAAGAAGATAACTTCTATTATAGACTTGATTTGTGTCTCATGTCCAGTGTGAAAGTTTCCAGTATACCATGTACTGTGTCTTCTTAAAGGATGTGCACAATTTTCATTGACTTTAAACGGGAGATACCTTGTTAAGAGCAATAGCTTTTATGTTTTCAGGTGATGTGAAAGGTGATTTCCTCTAAATATAAAGTCTTCGTAAGTTATTTAGCTTCTACCACATCTTATTTTGGCAGCCAGAAGCTTAAACTAAACTATCATTTCTTTCTTTTATTAAAGATTTCTCGTATGGAATATGTCCATTCAAAGAACTTGATATACAGAGATGTAAAACCTGAGAACTTCTTAATAGGACGACCTGGAAACAAAACACAGCAAATCATTCATGTTATAGATTTTGGTTTGGCAAAGGAGTATATAGATTCAGAAACAAAGAAGCACATACCATATCGGGAACACAAGAGCCTTACAGGAACAGCTAGATACATGAGTATAAATACACATTTAGGAAAAGGTATGTGTGCTTTTTAAGTGCAGAAAGAATGCAACAGCTGTCATTTGTCAGAAATCATCATGTTTTCAAGTTGTAGTTTTTCTCAGTGTATAGTCATAATAACTGCAAGTTTTGTGTACTGTGCAAAATTACAGTTTGGCCTTGCAGAAATACTGTTTATGGGAATATGGTGTTCTGAGTTGCTAATTGTCATGGTTATGTCTCAGCAAACAATAGTTATTTTTGTCAGATATCCGTAAAAGCAAGATGATGTGTATTTTTCTGTATCATAACATCTTCACATTAGAAACATACCATAGCAGGTTGGGTGGGTGGCAGGCAGATATGCTTATTAAAGATACCAAAGTGAAAAGATTGCAAGAACATATGTTTTCAGTTCTGCTGTGCCTGTTTTTCGAGCCCTTTGAAATGCACCAGCAGTTTTATATTTTTTGCTGATTTCGTGATTTTCTTGGTTGTTTTTAATGTTTATACTGTTAATGAGGTTTTGTCAGACTAGTTAAAAGTTATGCTAGTGTTGTAAATATGATGCATGAAAGACATGGCAGGAGATATATGTAGAGAGAAGTTGTTATTATTGAATAATAATGATGTGTGAGCACTCAAAGCAGTCTTTTTTTAGATTTTTTTATTCCAGTTATATAGAGGTTTTCTAATGAAAACAGGTTTGACACCTTCGAATTTGTGTAAACAAGTTGCATGGTAACTACTAATTAGGTTGCTCTCACAGTTACTTTGTATTAATATGGCAAATGAGAAACCATTCACATTTTATAAATAGTAATAAGGTGCTTTATCAATAAAGTCAGACTGTGGTAGTTTGTGGTTAGCAGCTGTAGCTGGTGAATTGATTTTAACATGTAGAAATTTAGAATTGTTTATGTTGGAAAATACCAAACTGCAAACTGCTCACCCTTAATGTTAGCACTGCCAAGTTCACCATTAAACCATGTCCCTCAGTGCCACATTTACACGTCTTTCAAGTATCTTCAGGGATGGTGACTCCGCTGCTTGCCTGGGAAGCCTGTTCCAGTGCTTGACAACCCTTTTGGTGAAGAACATTTTCCTTATAGCCAGTCTAAATCTCCCTTGGTTCAACTTGAGGCCATTTTGTCTTGTCCTATCTCTTGTTACTTGAGTAAGAAACCAACACCTACCTACCTCCATTTTCTTTCAGGTAGCCCTAGAGAGTGATAAGGTCTCCTCTGAGCCTGCTTTTCTCCAGAGTAAACAATCCTTCTCCCCTTCTCCCTCCCAGTTTTTTAGAGTTACTTCTGTGGAAAGCATAGAATTAATTAAAGTAATGGGCATTTGCGAGAGCTTCTGATAAATATATGAAGCACTGGTGTGTATTATTTTACTTATACACGAGGAATACTAAAATTTAAAAAATATTTTTGTCAAAGAAACACATTTAATATCTAGTATTTAACCAGGTCTTGTAGAAAGCAACAGAGCTTTCTGGGATGCAGCTTGCTTTGCTAAGCATAGTAAGTGGATTTATAGCCATGGAGCAGCTGAGAAACAATTACCCAGTTTACTCATGTACTGCAGTTTCAGGAAGGCCAAACTCAGTATCAAAACACCTGATACTTGTCTTCCACAGGCAGGGACAAGTTGATTTTGTTAGATGCTAGCTACTTCAGAGCTGACAGCTATCTTTCCTTTCAAGTGTATACCCACAAAAAAAACTCGGGGTGTTGATTGATGAGAAATAAAACATGAGCTGGCAGTGTGCTCTCACAGCCCTGAAAAGCCCTGAAGACAACCATGTGCTGGGACGCATCAAAAGGAGCGGGGCCAGCAGGTCAAGGGAGGTGATCCTGCCCCTCTTCTCCGCTCTCATGACATGCTGCATTCAGCTTTGGGGTCCCCAGTAGAAGAGGGATGTGGACCTATTAGAGGGGGTCTAGAGTAGGGCTACATAGATGATTGAGAGGGCTGGAGCACCTTTCCTGTGAAGACAGGCTGAGAGAGCTGGGCTTCTCCATGCTGGAGAAGAGAGGACTCCGGGGATACCTTACTGTGGCTTTTCAGTAGCTAAAGTCTGCATGAAAGCTGGAGAGGGACTTTTTACAAGGGCATGTAGTGATAGGACAAGGGGAAATGGTTTTAAGGTGACAGAGCGGAAATTTAGATTAGAATTTAGAAGTTCTTTACTGTGAGATTGCTCTGAGAAGCTCCAACTGCCCCATCCCTGCAAGTGTTCAAGACCAGGTTAGACGTGGCTTTGGGAAACTGTGCCCATCACAGAGGGGTTGGAACTAAATGATCTTTTAAGGTCCATTCTTACCCAAACCATTCTGTGATTCAGTGAAGTGTTGAGAAATTTTGTACCTAAGAGAAATTACCTTACAGAAGCAAGGACACCAGTCATACGCTAAGGGCTGCAGAATACTTGTATTTCCTTCAAACAGTGAGCTGAATAAAGCCACATTATTTTTCACATAAAAAAAATTATTTCAGATACAGTTTCCCAGCTTGGAACAAAACAACCAGAAACCCTTGATTAGAAGTCAGTCTGGAACAAAAAGATTATTGAATCTATTGTCTACACAAAGTTCGCTGTGTCACCTTCTATATACTCCTCAGAAGAGTGGACCTTGGCAAATTTATGCATGTTTTGGTGGTGTTCTGTACATCCTACTTCACAAATTAAAGAAATACTACATTTTTAGAGGGGAGTCATAAACATACAGCAAAACCAAACTCCACATGAAGGAGAGGCTATGAAAGTTAAGAGCTCCCATTCATAGTGTTCAGTGTTTGTTAGACCTCAGAGATCTTGATATGATGAGCTGTCACCCAAGAAATGCCTGCAGAATGATCAGGTCAGGAACCACTGATCTGAGTCTGAACTGAAGTAGAGTCATTGCATGAGGTTATGCTTCTCTGCGTGGTTTACCAGCATCACTGTAAAGATTTCAGAAAGGCACAGCACTGGTCCAAGCACTGACCCCTGAGGAGCGTCACTGGTCTCCACTTGAACAGTGAGCTTTTGACTGCAGCTCCTGGAGTCAAGCCAATTCCCTATCTACCAGATGGTCCATCCATGAAATCCATAGTTCTCCAATTTAGAGTCAAGGTTGTCATGTGGGACAGTGTTGAATGCTTTGCATAAGTACAGGTAGATGACATCAGTCACTCTTCCAATATCCACTGACACTGTAGCTCCATCATAGAAGGCCACCACATTTGTCAGGCGTGATTTGCCCTTAGTGAAGCCTTGTTGATTGTCACCAGTGACCCCCGTATTGTCCAAGTGCCTTAGCATGGTTTCCAAGAGGATCTACTCCATTACCTTGCCAGGCACGGAGGTGAGACTGATTGGCCTGTTGTACCTTACATCTTCCTTCTTTCCCCTTTAAAAAAAAAGGGTGTTAAATTTTACCAGCAGGAACTTTTTCTGGTCCCATGGATATGTGCACCTTAGAGTCCTAACCTTAGTTAGGGTTGGAAAGGACCTTTAAAGACTAGATCATCTAGTTCCAATCCCCCTGCCATAAGCAGGGACACCTTACACTAAACCATGCCACCCAAGACTTTGTCCAGCCTGGCCTTGAATACTGCCAGGGATGGAGCACTCACAACCTCCCTGGGCAACCCATTCCAGCGCCTCACCACCCTAACAGGAAAGAATTTCTTGCTTATATCCAATCTAAACCTCTCCTGTTTAAGTTTGAACCTGTTACCCCTTGTCCTGTCACTACAGTCCCTAACGAAGAGTTCATCCCCAACATCCCATCTTGGCCCCCTTTTCTCTCCAGGGCTTTATCAAATGGTACTCTGCCAAGCAGATCCTTCAAGAGGCCAAAGTCAGTTCTCCTGAACTCAAGGGTAGCAAGGATACTGCACAGCACCTCTCACAGTTGGATTCTCACTTGAAGAAGGACATCATCAAGGCATTCCAGGAACCTTCTAGATTGCTTGTGCCCTCTTGTGTTGTCCCTTCAACAGATACAGGAGTGATTGAATTTCCCCATGAAGGCAGGGCTTCTGAATGTGAGAGTGCTCCTGTCTACCTCTAGAGAGCTTCATCTGCTCAGTCATCCTGGTTGAGTGGCCTGTAGCCAACACCCACTGTAATGTACCCTCTCCCTGCCTCCCTTTAATCCTGACCCATAAACTCTCAACTAGCTCCTCATCCATCCCCAGTGCTCTGTGCACTCCAGCTGGTCATTGACATAGAGGGTGACATCCTCTCACTGTCTCCCCAGCCTGTCCTTCCTTATAGAGCCTGCGGCCTTCCGTTCCAACACTCCAGTCACAGGAGCCATCTCACCACAAAGGAGCCCTGCAGGCCTGTGCACATCTCTAACTCTTTTTAGTTTCCCATGCTGTATACATTTAAGTTGGGCCTCTTCATTGTCAGGAAGGAAGGGAGGGATCCCAGAGAATGTAGGTTCTGACTGGGAGCTTAAGGAAGACAGAAATGTGCATCTGTAAAAGTCTTACAATTTTCTGTATTTAATGGAAATCTAAGTTGTTGATAGTTTGGGGATTTCTCTAAATCCAGAAAAATAGTATACTCAATTGTCATCTAAGATAGTTGGCTACAGAAAGTATAGTCACATGAATTTGCTTTAATATGGCTATCTCTAGTGGTCTCTGTAACAACCACTGTCCTTGGTTGTATTGCGCCTTTTTGTGGCACAAAGCTTAGTTATTTTACAATGGATCCCTGAGACTCTTAGGAATGAAACACCTCAGCTCTTCTAATGCTTATTGAAAGGCCAAATGAAGTCAGGTACTTTAAACAGTACTTTTGGTCCAAAATCAAAAGAACCCCAGCCTTAGCTTTATAGTAGATCTACTCTGTTATCAGAACAGTCATGATCTAGATTTAACATCAGTTTTCTAGGGGCCAGACTTCTTTGTAATCTAAACCAGCAAAAAATAATACTGCATTGGCTCAATTTTAATGCATTGTTTTATTATAAATAAATGTTTGGACCTAAAATTGTATTAGCCTAAAACTCGGAGAAAACCAGTGTTTCTGCAGGTACAGGCTGTGCTTTGTGGTGATAGGCCTCCAGGAGTCCTAGCAATTTCTACATGTCACTGAGCCAGTGGTGCAGAGTGAAGTCCTTTCCCAGATCTAGGATCCACATGGGAAGTCCCCTAGTCTCCTTCTTGTACCCACAGAGTTATTACTGGACTCGAGGGACAGGAATTTAGCTGCCATAGACAAATACCTTTTTCTGTGTAAGCTAACCTTGTAAATCCATAATCACATGAAACAATGCTTTGAATACAAACTGAGATAAATATATTTTTGCTTTCTTAATTAAGGATACAAATTATTTTTTCCCATTATTCTTAACAGCATGGCATACGGTGTGTCCTCATGATAAAATGGGTGTAGACCTTCATTTTTATATTTGAATCATTGAGTACAGGGTTCCTGATTTTATTTGGGAAGTGTCCTGGGTTCAGCAGTAGCAGTCATTTCCTCCTTCTTAGTAGCTGGTGAAACGTTGTGGTTTTGACTCTCAGCCTGAGAACATCGCTGATAACACCAATGTTTTTAGTTGTTGCTATGTAATCTTTACTCTGACCAAGGACTTTCTAATGCTCTGCCAGGGAGGAAAGGAAGCTGAGAGGAAGCAGAGACAGGACACCTGGCCCAAACTAACCAAAGAGGTATTCCATACCACAGCATGTCATGCCCAGTATGTAAACTGGGGGCAGTTACCCAGAAGGGCTAGATCACTGCTGAGATTGGGCTGGGTATCAGTCAGTGGGTGGTGAGCGGTTGTATTCTCTTCCCTTGTTATTTCCCTTATCATTATTATTATTGGTGGCAGCAGCAGTGGTTTTGTGTTATACTTAGTTACTGGAATGTTCTTATCTCAACCTGTTTGAGTTAGATTCTTTGGATTCTCCTCCCCATCCCTCCAGTAGCAGGGGGGGAGGAAAGGGGGCAGTGAGAGAGCAGCTGCATGGTTCTGAATNTTAGTTACTGGAATGTTCTTATCTCAACCTGTTTGAGTTAGATTCTTTGGATTCTCCTCCCCATCCCTCCAGTAGCAGGGGGGGAGGAAAGGGGGCAGTGAGAGAGCAGCTGCATGGTTCTGAATTATGGCTGGGCTTAAACCACGACAGGAATAAGAGCTATTCTTTCTCTCAAATTATATTATTGTATGGAATCATATTATTTTTACTAAAACTACAAATTCTGGATGATAACTTTAAAATTTTTTTGCTAAATTTTATAGACTGACTGTTCAGGATGCGTAGACTTTGCTGTCTACTTTCTGATTACAGAACTAAGTCTGTGTATCAAGCTGTGTAATCATCCAAGAAGCTAATAATGTGTTTCTGATCCAGATAGTATGCTCCTATGCTTTCATCATTCCTATAGGAAGTATTAGAACTTTATTTGGAGGGGAATGCAGTGTTTATAATGAATGACCAAATGTCTGTTGACCTGTGTTATGATTACTTTACTGTGTATGCTTATAAAAGGATAATTTCTGGAAACAGCCTGCTAAATGAGGTTCTAGTTTTTACTAAAATCAACCCATTGAGATGATTAATTTTTCTATAGTTTTTCAACTAAATATAAAGATACTAGTTTATTACTTATTTAGCTAGGTTCAGGAGACCTCCTTGAAAGAAAAAAGACTAAAGTTTTAGTACACTAAAGTTTTTTCTGTGTTTCTCATCTCGTATTACCTTTTATAGAAGCGTAGAGTAATTGGGGTTGGAAAAGATTTTAAGATCATCTAGTTCCAACCACCCTGCCATGGGCAGGGACACCTCACACTAAACCATGCCA
>NDXB01018970.1:9615-23087 GCA_002631895.1 Agapornis roseicollis
AAAAAAAAAAAAAAAAAGAAAAATAAATAACTGCTATAGCTAATTAATTGGGCCATCTTCGTGGCCCTCCTCTGGACGAAGGAGGTGATCCTGCCCCTCTACTCTGCTCTTGTGAGACCTCACTTTGAGTATTGTGTGCAGTTCTGGTGTCCTCAACATCAAAAGGACATGGAACAAGTTCAGAGGAGGGCCACAAGGATTATCGGGGGACTGGAGCATCTCCCATACGAAGACAGGCTGAGAGAGTTGGGGCTGTTCAGCCTGGAGAAGAGAAGGCTGCATGGAGACCTCATAGCAGCCTTCCAGTATTTGAAGGGGGCCTATAGGGATGCTGGGGAGGGCCTATTCATTAGGGACTGTAGTGACAGGACAAGGGGTAATGGGTTCAAACTTAACCAGGAGAGGGTTAAATAGGCTATAAGGAAGAAATTCTTTCCTGTTAAGGTGGTGAGGCACTGGAATGGGTTGGCCAGGGAGGCTGTGAGTGCTCCATCCCTGGCAATGTTCAAGGCCAGGCTGGATGAAGCCTTGCATGTCATGGTTTAGCGTGAGGTGTCACTGCCTATGGCAGGGGGGTTGGAAACAGATGATCTTAAGGTTCTTTCCAACCCTGACTATTCTATGATTCTAGGATTCTATGATCCTGTACACCCACACTTTAACAAACTGAACCACAGATTCCTAATTAATCTATTTATCAATATTATCTTTCAAACTTTCTTCTCCCTTCCATGAACTGCTCAATAAGCCTCAACTAAAGATCAAGCACAATTTACCCATTTGAGTCTGAAATCAAAACAACTGCTATGGGCTTCTGTCATAACATATTTCACAGTACAGTTAGGAATACTTCAAGACAAATTATCCACTTTAGGAAAACAAGGGGAAATTAAAAAATCCCAAATGAACAAAGAAGCAGAAGGAAATGGAGAAAACTTGCATTGGAATACAATTGCTGAGGCAGCACTGAGGTACTCATAAAAGTGTTTCTGTGCAAAGGAAAAACACTCTGTGTAATTCCACCTTTCAGATGTGCTTAGTGAAGAATTTCCACATGAGCACTTGTGCTTGTCAGGCTTCTTTTTTGAACTGCTACCCACGGTTTCTGTGCTACCAACTGATAAAGTGACTGTAGAATTTAGTGGCTGAATCATATATTATTTTCTGTGTCCATTATAGAATCCCACCACCACTTACATCTTGCAGCCTAGTGCTAGAGATCCCACATAACTTAATAGATGAGCAACCTGCTTGAGTCAGTTGTACAGCTGAAATGTCATCTGCCCTGTTTATTAACTATGCAACCTCTCTGCTGCCTTAATGATGCATAATCATCAGACTCCATTAATCAAAACACTTCTCAGAATTCATCCTAACAGTTTGCATGTTGGAAGGTTCACAAAGTTCTTGTTACATCCATTTCTATTTTATGCTAATGACACAGCACTTTCATATAAAAATGTAAGAAGCTCCTGCTATGGAGGAGTGTTTCACAACTTCAGTGTGCTTGCACTTATATTGTACTTTCGTAGGAAAGCCCTGTGGGTGCAAAGCTCCCAGGGACTTGAAGACAGAAAGAACTAGAATTTTTCTGAAGTCTACTTAAGAAAATACTCTTTTCTTAGAGAGAAGGAGAGGCGTTTGTATCAAAGATCAAGGGGTTGAGCCACTTGGGGATTAAATTGCCTACTGATTACAAAAAAGAAGGCACCTAGCAAAGAACTAAATAACAAGAAACACATCTCATTTGGAGTATTAGTAACAGTAATCTGATCTTGGAATACTAGTTAAAAGGTTCTCTAATATTCATATAGATTTAATTTCAGTGGTGTACCTGGGAGCACAAATAACCCTCAGCAAGAGGTACAATCACTTCTTAATCCCAGTTCTCTGAAAAGTATAGCTGAAAATACTTTTAAATAAACATCCAACATGAAGATCAGTGTTATGCAAAATTTATATGCTATCAAAGCCAGATTGTCTTTGCTTTCAGAGAACATATAAAAGCCAGCTTGTGACAACTTTTGGTTGTTAAAAGCCCCGTGATACTTTTGTAAGAGGCAGAGTGTTAATTTTTAATTGTCTGTCCAAATCCAGTGTGGGTACTAATACTCCTTCTATTTAGAACATCACAATTTTACTTTTAATTGAGTGCAGCAGAATTTTCTACTTCCCCTTAAAATCAAGATAGGTTATATTGTTCAGCAGTTACCAGATTCTCATGCATGTTATTGCATTTCACTTACAATCAGTTCTTATTTTATAAATCAAATAATCCTGTAACCTAAGGTTTAGGATGCAAACTTCAGTACACATACATAAAGATGCTTTGTATCCTCTGCACATTTCCTTGGCTAAGATCTTAGGAAAATATTAAGTGGCATCCACAAAATAGTATTGACCTTTGTGAACCAAATTATATCAGCAGGAATCTTTACATTGATATCTGGTGACTTTGTATTAGGTCCTTTTGAAATAATAAGATAAAATGGGATGACAAGAAACAAAGATGAAATTCTGACTCCTAAAATTACCAACAGTTTTGTTATTTCAGTGCAGCCTGCTTTTCATTCAAAGAGACTTTTTGGTTTACTTTGGTTCATTTTAGGGGAGAAGGAGGAAATGTCATTAATAAGAAGAAATTATGGCTTCTGCTATTACCAGGTACTGCCAATGAAGTTCATTTTAGCTTTGGCAGAGTACATGAAATCAAAGTAAGTACCATGTGAATATAGGCTTTTAATCACAAAATAGTAATAAATATAATTTAAACTCTCTTTTCTGTACAATGTGAAAAAAAATATTTTCAATCACAGCATTAATATGCAAATGAAGAGACAAAAGGAAATTTTAATTAAGTACAATTCATCTCCACTAAAAAAAAAAAATCACAACAGAAAAGTTAGTTCATGCTATAAAAGGTAATAAATGGGTATTTAATAGACAGTGCAACAGATAACAACTAAATAGTAACAAAAAAAAAAAAGTCCTTAAAAATTCTCAGAAGCTAATGGGAAAACACCAGAGTAATGCATGTATCATTCCCCCCCAGACCACTTTATCCGTGCTTACAATAGAAGTGCTTAATACAACCCAAAACCTTAATGAAAATCTCATCTGAAAACTTGAAAGAATTGTAATAAATACAGGAGGAACAAAAGTATTACTTCATCGTTTATACAGTAATATAAATCACTACAAAAGTACAGAAGAAACTATACGCATAAACGTAATGATAACATTCTATTTCCAGGTATTTTAGGGACACTGAGAATTGTTGTCTTCCTGTATATATGGTGTAGAAAGAAACATACTGAATGCTCATACATCTTAGTTAAAAAAATTTAAAAAAAATCCATAAAAATAACATTTCTGAACAATGCAGCACATATCTGAAAGAAAACAAAATAGAAACAGCTGAGGGAGATTCTTCTAACAATAAAAATTCTGTGGGACAAACGACCTTACAGCTAATCTGTTGTCACATTCCTCGGTGTGAGGCATGTGAGAGACATGTTTGGATCCAACATGGGAAGGAGGATGTACTAAAATACACAGAGCTCCATCCAGTTGTTAACAACCACAGGAGTCTCCACAGGAAACAGCTGAGGCAGCTCAGCCTTTTTACTGCTTTGAGTTGTTCTTGGAATCAGTTCAGACCTAGCTGCACTAAAAACTGGGAGAGGATGGATGTTTTTACTTAGAGTTTCTTAGCAGCAGCTGGCACTTTGAAAGAGAGAAAGAAGTTCAAAACTGTAGTCAAAATACTGTCTCGCTCTTTCTCTGCCTTCCTTATATATGATAAAGTAACATTTTTTTACTATTAATCCCTTGCCTACACACACATTTTCTTTCAAATAGTTACTGAAAAAAATTAGGATTTTCTACACTGTCATAAGGTATTTTGTTACGTATATGAGATACAAAGCAGTTACATAAAAATTGTTAGTTTCATAGTGAATATGAACAAATGTCTAAATTTTCTATCTGAAATAGTATGTTTAAAATGATAACTCTTTTACATTTAAATGTTGCATTTTTCCATGTAGTTAGATTGATTTACACTTATTTATGTAGAGATGTGCTTATTATACTGATTGGAAATTTACTGGTTTATTCTTCTTAGCACCACACTCTAGTACTTATAAAGCTGTGATAATATGAACTAGGTTGTTTTTTGGGTTTTGTTGTTTTTTTTTTTGTTGTTGTTGTTTTGTTGTTGTTGTTGTTCTGGTTTTTGTTTGGTTGGTTGTTTTTTTGAGGTTTTTTTTTTTTGCTTTGAAANTTGTTTTTTGGGTTTTGTTGTTTTTTTTTTTGTTGTTGTTGTTTTGTTGTTGTTGTTGTTCTGGATTTTGTTTGGTTGGTTGTTTTTCTGAGGTTTTTTTTTCTGCTCAGAAATAATCACGACATTATTAAAAAAGCTCCACTTGTAGAATTTAAATAGTGTCAGAATTTGACTTGCAGATCTAAGGACAAATTTGCAAGGTTGACTGTCAGAATAGGTTTTTGGTTTTTTTAAAAAAGCTTGTCAACAGAGTACACTTAAAACAGAGCTAATGAGAGACAACACACTGAGAATCCAATTATACATTTTTTACAGATTGCTTATTGGAATATAAATATGCTTTAATAGCATACACAAAGTCAAAGAGCCCATGTAAGAATAGTCATGATAACTGAGGACAAATTTACTCAGAGGATTCAGAAATTAAGGCATAGATCATTACCTTAGAAGCTGCCACCTGAGAATTACTTTTAGACTATCTAGAACATAGGGATTACTCATGGGCAAGAGGAGTGGGTGACATCAGAACCCAAGAAAGCCCAGAAAAGCAGTGTTTTGATCTGTATGAATATAAACCTGGACACTTAAAATACTTAAAGTACTTAGGATTCAGGACTAGAAGACTGCAAGAGAACGTAGCCCTTCTCACATACTTTAAAAGTATTTCTATGGCTATCAAGACATTGGGCTCTTATTTTAGTTCTTCTACAGATCATATAAGACTGCAGAAACTGTCGAACAGCATCATTCAAGAGGTAGCTGTTCTTCTGGGAACTTGCATTTTTAACAGGTGTGAACAGTACTGTTGCACTCACTATAACTACTTAGTATTTTAATACTTTTGTGAAGTTTAAGTCACATCAGACAAGGAAGTGTCTGGGTTTCACTTTAGAGAAAATAACGCAAGCTTCCCCCTCCAGTCTATAACACCATGTCACTCGAGCACAGATGTATGGTTTTGTGTGTTTAACTGTAAAATATCCATTTAAATCCTTTTAATCCAGATCTGCCCATATGCAGCAGCAATGTTTCTGAGGTTTCAACAAGATTTTTAGGAAAAGCTACAATGTCTCTTGTCTCCCAGGTGCCAAACAGATTAGGAAGTGTAGAGATTTATGCTTATTCTTTTGTTTTCCTTCAGATATATGTTAGGAGTTGGATGATAGTTCAGATCTTGTCTGTGGAGTATTAGGACTCTGATCTGATAGGTGTTTTACAAACACAGCATTGGCAAACTGTCCATCTCCTAAGCTACAGACACTGTAATTTGAAGATAAAACATGGAAGAGGAATACAAGTAATGAGGTAGAGAACTACAGGAAAAGGGGATCATTTGGTCATCTACATCAGCAGGTTTTTAAACAAAAGTCAGAAAGATGAAGACCATCAAAGGAAGAAAATAAAATAATGTTCAATAAGTTCATAGGAACCTTCTATCTGTAGTGGGTTGACCATGTTAGATTTGTGTGGCAGGACAACGGGTGTTCACTAAAGCTAAGATATTTATACCTTAGTAATTAATTGCTTCAGTGAATAGTCAGCTATTAAGATTTAAAATGAGATTTAACTCTCATGTTTGTATTATATGATACCATGGAAAACGTTTTATTTCCCCAGAAATTGAAGGCACAAGGTAGATGTTGATTTTTAGTTTAGAATTAACATTTTATTTCAGAATGTGTTCTAAAGAGCCAAGAATTCAATTGCTGCTATTTTCTGTAGAATATAGGATTATTTCGATTTTAAAATTCTATGCTATATACGTGTAAGTCTCAAAAGGTTTTAGTGAACACATATGTTTTGCTTTAATATTTTGACATAAAGATAATAGCAAGTTAATTAATTACAACTTGCATAGCTGTTGTGAGAAAGTTCCTCTGCTAACTTAAAAACCTAGGACCTTTATCATGTCAATCATAATAACATTTCTGCACAGATACGAATTAAAATATTAGGATCACTGACTGTAAAATTTTGTTTCTGGTACATTGTCTTTCAATACCTTTACTACTCTTTGTGATATATATATGAAATAAAATGAGATTTGTCAGCTGGGTTAGATCATGGAATTAAATTGCATCTAGACAAGTCCTGCTCCAGAGTTTCTTTCTTTTTCTTGGCCTTGGCTTTCCAAAGAACAGTCTTACTAGCAAAGGCTTCAGCAAAGAAGGTTGTCAGTATATCAGCCTTTTCTACACACTGTATCACCAGAGACCTTATCACACACAATAGCAGGAACACATTTTCCCTAGTCATCATTTTGCTGTTGATATACTTATAGAAGTACTTTATATACTAAAGAAATCTTTTCGCGTTTGGCATCCCTCGATATCAATCCATGTTTAAGTTGACTTTAATAATCTTACTTTAATCAAGTGGATAATATTTTGAAGTTCCTGGCACAGAAATTTTCTAAAGATTTATGACAAATGCATAGAGCAAAGTCGTGCAATATTGGGCATAAAAATTCCCAACCAGCATCTATTCAGTCCGCAGATGGGCAAAGGAACCATTCCTGTAATCAAACGTTTTGGTACAAGAAGGTGCTGAAATGGCAACAGCTTCAGAATCTGGTCCATACTGAATGATTTCAGTACTTGCAATATACGGAACTGCTCACTGATCTCTTTATAGGTGGAATTCATGGGGGACTTCAACCACTCTGATATCTCTTAGAGGGACAGGATGGCCTGGCAGAAGCGATCCAGTAGGTTCCTTGATTGTGTGGAAGACAACTTCCTTCTGCAAGTAATAGAGGAGCCGACAAGGAAGGATGCCATGCTTTACCTTGTGCTCAACAACAGGGAAGGGCTTGTTGGAAATGTGATGCTCCAGGGCTGCCTTGGTTGCAGCTATCATGAGATGATCGATTTTGAGATCCTCAGGACAGTGAGAAGAGTGCGCAGCAAACTCACTGCCCTGAACTCCAACAGAGCAGACTTTGGTCTCTTCAGGAACCTGCTTAGTAAGGTTCCATGGGATATAACCCTAGAAGCAGGGGGGCCCAGGACTGTTGAATGATATTCAAGGATCACCTGCTACTAGCTCAGGAGTGTTGCATCCCAACTAGAAGGAAGTGCAGCAGGAGGGTCAGGAGACCTCCTTGGATGGATAAGGAGCTGCTGAGGAAAATTCTAAGGAAAAAAAGAGGCTTCTGAAAGGTGGAAGCAAGGACAGGTAGCCTGGGATGAATACAGGGATGTTGTCTGGGAAGCTAGAGACCACATTAGGAAAGCTAAGGACCAGTTAAAATTTAACATGGCTAGGGATGTTAAGGATAACAGGAAGGGATTCTATAGGTACATAGCAAATAAAAGATAGATTAGGGATAATGCCGGCCTTCTCTGGAAGCTGTCAGAAGAACTGGCTAACCTGGACTGGAGAAGGCTGAGGTTCTTAATGACTTTTTTGCCTCAGTCTTCACTGGTTCTGACCACACCGCCCAAGTCTTGGAAGTCAGATGCAGGGACTGTGGGAATGAAGACCTTAGGCTCACTGTAGGAGACAATCTGGTTCCAGACCTTCTTAAGAACCTGAATTTGCACAAGTCCATGGGACCTGATGAATCCAACTGTGGGTCCTGAAGGAGCTGGTGAGAGAAGTTGCTAAGCCACTGGCCATCATATTTGAAAAATCATGGCAGTCAGGCGAAGTTCTTGAAGACTGGAAAAGGGGAAATATAACCCTCATTTTCCAGAAGGGGAAAATGGATGATGCGGAGTATTACAGAGCAGTCAGCCTCACCTCTGTGCCTGCCAAAATCTTGTAGCAGATTCTCCTGCAAGGCATGCTAAGGCACATGAAAACTAATGAGGTGTTTGGTGACAGCCAGCATGGCTTCACTAAGGGGAAATCCTACCTGACCAATTTGGTGGCCTTCTATGATGGGGCTACAGAACTGATGGACAGGGGTAGAGCAGTTGATGTCATCTACCTGGACTTCTGCAAAGTGTTTGACACTGTCCCACATGACATCCTTGTCTCTGAATTAGAGAGACATCAAATTGATAGGTGGACGACTCAGTGGATAAAGAACTGGCTGGATGGCCACACACAAAGAGTTGTGGTCAATGGCTCAATGTCAGGCTGGAAGCCAGTGACGAGTGATGGGTGTTGGGACCGGTCTTATTTAACATCTGTGTCAGTGACATGGACAGTGGGATTGAGTGTGCCCTCAGCAGGTTTGCTGATGACGCCAAGCTGTGTGGTTTGGTGGATATGCTGGAGGGAAGGAATGGCATCCAGAGGGACCTTGACACGCTTGTGAGGTAGGCTGATGCCAACCTTATGAAGTTTCATCATGACAAGCGCAAGGTCCTCCACCTGGGTTGGAGAAATGCCAGACACAGCTACAGGTTGGGCAGAGAGGACATTCAGAGCAGCCCTGCCGAGAAGGACTTGGGGGTGGTGGTCAATGAGAAAATGAACATGAGCTGACTGCACTGTGCGCTTGCAGCCCAGAAAGCCAATTGTATCCTGGGCTGCATCAAAAGGAGCATAGCATCAGGTTGAAGGAGGTGATCCTGCCCCTCTACTCTGCTCTTGTGAGACCCCACTTGGAGTACTGTGTGCAGCTCTGGTGNGAGCATGACCAGCAGGTTGAAGGAGGTGATCCTGCCCTTCTACTCTGCTCTCCTGAGACTTCACTTGGAGTAGTGTGTGCAGTTCTGGTGTCCTCAACATCAAAAGGACATGGAACTGTTGGAACAAGTCCGGAGGAGGACCATGAGGATGATCAGGGGACTGGAGCATCTCCCATACGAAGACAGGCTGAGTAAGTTGGTACTGTTCAGCCTGGAGAAGAGAAGGCTGTGTGGAGACCTCATAGGAGCCTTCTGGTATCTGAAGGAGGCCTATAGGGATGCTGGGGAGGGATTCTTCATTAGGTACTGTAGTGACAGGACAAGGTGTAATGGGTTAAAACTTCAACAGGGGAGTTTAGATTGGATATAAGGAAGAAATTCTTTGCTGTTATGGTTGTGAGATGCTGGAATGGGTTGGCCAGGGAGGTTGTGAATGCTTCATCCCTGGCGATGTTCAAGGCCAGACTGGACGAAGCCTTGGGTGGCATGGTTTAGTGTGAGGTGTCCCTGCTTATGGCAGGGGGTTTGGAACTAGATGATCTTAAGGTCTTTTCCAATCCTAACTATTCTATGATTCTGTAATTCTAATTACAGGAAAGGAGCACCTGGTGGTAGTGAATTATATTTGAAAAAGTTAAGTATCATCTAAATGAAACTATAAATTTATATAAAGTTAAAAGAACAATGCATAACCATAATCAATTTTCTATAGAAAATGACATTGTTCAGTGTCTACTACATGTCAATTTTCATTACACTTAACCTAAGAAAATGAGAATAAGATAGGAAATCAGTGGTGGATGCTAAACATTGTCCTGGCATCAAACTTCTCTTGGTTGGAAAGACACAGCTCTTCTTGGTCTGTATAACATTGGTAATATGTATATTCTCTTGTATACTGCCACTTATATTATGTGACATCTATAATCTTAATGGGTATCACAGTTTAATTTTCCAAACTATGCACTAAAATAGGCTTGTAGAGTCTGTTGTGTTTTGTTGCTTTGGATTTTTTAGTAGACTTGATGAGCATCTTTACATTTTAAGTAATTATATTTTTCAACTTCTCTTCTAAAATAGCTCTGAAGCTCAATTTTAAGCATATGCTGAAGTTCTTTAGATTCCAGTGACCTCTGCATCACTGTAAGTGCACTTGGTACATAGAAATTATGTCCTTTTCTCTGCTGATGGCATAAAATTTACAATTTTTCATAATGTTCTTAGTCTGTTTTTTGCATATTGTCATTAGTGTTTAGTGGATTTATTAATTTAATTCTATTAATTTTGTATGGCCTATGCAACATACTATTGAAGTTTTAGAGATGATTATGTATCCAATTCTGTTAAGTCCTGAACACCACAATTCATGACGTCATCTGTTGCACTCATGGTGTTGCAATGGCTCTATAGTGGAACAGCCTCTCAAGCTTTTTAGGTTGTAGCAGGATTCAGACTAAGAATTGTTCATGTTTTATCTGTGAAAGTTGTGGGTATGAGATGAAAAGATAAAAAAACATGAGCAGAGAGCTCAAACTTTATATAAAATGTTCTGAAGTTCCAGAAAGACGTAGCTCTGAATCAGGCCTTCTCAAACTGTGTTACAGGCCTGAAATATATCCCACCTCTGTGAGGGTAGTTACTTTGTCCATCAGGTCTATCATGAGACAAAAGTCCTATCTATAACTATATCATTTATTCTCCTTTATATTGTACTCATATCACTCTTACTATCATAAGGCTAGCAAAAATGGATGGGAATCTCATTTAAGGTATTTTCATTTGAGATAGCAATCCCAGTCTCACTTTTGGAGATTAATAGGTGCTTTAAGGACAGAATCGGCTTGCTCAAACAGATATCTAAAGTAGGTCAGATGAATCATACACTCTGTGCCTACTTCTCTTTGTTGCTTATAAATCCTTAGATGATTAGTTGAGTTAAAAAGGAAATGTATCCCATTTATATCCATATTGGCATAACAAATTCTTGTCTATATAATACCTGAACTATGTGGGGTGGTGCCAGGGGAACTCTTCCTATACCAAGGCAGCAAAGAGCCTATCTGAAAAGAAAAACAGGTTGAAGTTATACCATGCTAACACTGTTACAATATTTTTCTGCTCTGAACTGATAATGTAAAACTGACAAGGATCTGCCTATATGAGCTTCAGTCCTGAAGAATCAGACTTGTCTGCTATAGAATCATAGAAAAGTTTTGTGAAAGAACTTGTAAGAGGGCATCTTTGTCTACTTCTTCCCACCTAATAAAGGCTTAATATGCCTATAACATTCCTGGCAGATATTTATTTAGACTGCTTTAGAAATTATCCTATTGTGGCTATTCATGATAAAACTTCAGTTTTCCCAAGAAGTCTGCTCTCCCTGTGGTTTTTTGTCCTTATCAATAGAAATATGCTTGGTTTGCTACAATTTTGTTACTTGGCTTTTGGCTGTAATCTTAAAGGTTGAGACCTGGAAAACAGTTTATCCTCTTCCTCCCTTCATCAGATTTCATACATTTGAAGACTCCTCTCATTTTTTTTCATTTTTTGTGATGGTTAGTATGAGTACTTCTAATTTTTTCTTGTAGGAAATATTTTTTCAAACCTTTAATCAATAAGAAATTTCAAGAAGGCTTGTCCCCAGTGAGGAAAGAAATTTCTCCCGACATCGTACAAACAGTGCAGCTCTAAACTCTTCTTTAACTTGAATACAAATATAGAAAGTATCTGCATCTCAGGAAAATAACCTGGTGAAATTTCTACTCTCTACTTGGAGTGATTTCTTTCCTAAGATAGAAGGAGAAAAAGAAGCTATTTGAAAGTTTAAAGTGCATCTTCTGCTAGGCACAGGTAAACTCAAGCACACTTTATAGAAAAAATTTGCTGCTGTGTCAAAAAAATCAAAGATCATCTTGGAAGAAGCCTTTGACTCATTGCCATTTTCAGCCACTACTAGGAATCACAATTAAGAGAAAAAAAAATTACAAACTTGATTGTGCTTAAGTGTTGTCAGTGTCAAAAGTAAGAACTTAAAAAAAAATAAGCAATAAGTTTCTATTTTAGGATTTTTTGGGGTTTTTTGTTTGGGTTTTATTTCTTTTTTCACTGACCTAGAGCTTTGGTGGGTTGACCCTGGCTGGATATCAGGTGTCCACCAAACCCACTCTATCATTCCTCTCATCGGCTGGAGAGAGGTGAGGAAATATAAAGAAAGGCTCAAGGGCTGAGATAAGGACAGGGAGAGATCACTCACCAACTACCATCATGGGCAAAACAGACTCCACTTGGGGAAATTAGTTTAATTTATTACCACATAAAATTAGAGCAGGGTAATGAGAAATAAAAACGAAATCTTAAAATACCTTCTTCCCACTCCTCCCTTCTTCCCAGGCTGAACCTTATTCTTGAATTCTCTGCCTCCTGCCTACCAGCAGTGCAGGGGTATCTGGAATGGGGGTTGTGGTCAGTTTATCCCGCACTGTCTGTGACACATACAAACTGGAGACTTAGCAGGTATTTTGTATTGTCACATTACTAATGAGATTTAATTATGTTTAATGGATAGGATTTAAGTATGATGCTTTGTAGTGTCAAATATTTCTAAATCCACATCAGTGTTTCTCACTAAGCCAGCAATTGAATAGACTTCCGGATTAGTTCTGAGTCATTCTGTTCTAATTTATCTTTCTTTGTTCTAATTGTCAGATTATGATAGAACACAAATCTGAAGTTACATGTGGAGCAGGTTTCTGAGTTTATGTTAGAAGTGATATAAGTGTTAGAAAAAATAATACCCTTATGAGTCAGAAGGTGCCAGGCAGAATTTATTAAAAATTAGTTCTGGATCAGATCGGCTAGTTAGCCAACATGAGAAAAAGAAGATTTGTAGCGGAAAATGGTAGAAAAAGATCTGTGAGCATTAGAAACAGGTAATTCGTAATACATTGTGCATTACAAGATAGTAATTGTGTATA
Source organism: Agapornis roseicollis (assembly GCA_002631895.1). Classification (NCBI taxonomy): domain Eukaryota; kingdom Metazoa; phylum Chordata; class Aves; order Psittaciformes; family Psittacidae; genus Agapornis; species Agapornis roseicollis. The sequence goes on from NDXB01018970.1 coordinate 22,458, forward strand.
ATTGTATGCCTATAATACTGTGTATGCATAAAAATATGTATAATACTTCACATTGTGCAGTACAAGAAGTGTTCTGTTTACATCAAAATCATTTGACTTTTTGCAAGAGGCAACTTGGTTGATAAATAAGAAGGAAATGAAATGAGGAAAAGGATTGACAGGTAAAGTGAAGAGGTCAATACTAGTGAGTGGTATCTGAAAATATTGAATAATACACTGAGAAATAAAAGAAAATGCAAAAGGCTGGTGATGACTAAATGCAACAAAGGAATTAATAAAAAATGAATGGACAAAAAGAAAATAGAGTGAAAATTAAAGAGATAAAAATATAATTAAATAATCCAAGAAACTAAGATAAAAAGAAGAAAAATAAAAACATCTTCTAAGGTATAATTAGAAAAGAAATTAAACATTAAAAGCAACTATGAACGTAAAAGATGTAAAACTAACAGCAAGAAAATGACGCTGAATAAGACACTGTGAGATGCTTATATTTTGTGATGCAATTGACTCAAAAGAAATGTAGTTTAAAGGTTGTTTTTTTTTTTTTTTTTTTTTTTTTTTTTTTTTTATTTTTTTTTTTTTTTTTTTTTTTTTTTTTTGTTGTTTGTTTTAAATTTTTTAATTCTT
>NDXB01018970.1:23142-57064 GCA_002631895.1 Agapornis roseicollis
TTTTTTTTTTTTTTTTTTTTTTTTTTTTGGTTTGTCATAACATTTGTGTTGATTCTCTCAAGCTACTGAGCCTGGGTATTAAAATGTTGAATCAGAGGATGCATTTAACTCAGAATATATGAAGAATAAAATATGGAACATTACTCTCTTAGGTCCAGAGTGCTGCTGGGTGGAAAAGGAAAGCAATGAAGCCAAAAAAAAACCCTTGGCCAGTTTTCCTATCAATAATGTAGTTTCCTTTCTCTTCTTTTATACTGCAGACATGTTTTTGCAAACAAAAGAGTTTGGTTTTCATTAAAAATATAATCATATATGTTATCCCTTATTATTCAGGTTATTCCAGACTCTGTTGCAGCTGCTGCACATTTGTGAAAATGTTCTCAGTTCCATGAGTTCCACAGCTATTAGTATGAGTGAATATTTGTTTTAAAAATCTTGCCAGAGTGTATAAATTATATACTATTCATTATTCACTATTCAACTTTTATTATTCACTATTTGTAGGAGATGGTTTATGTGACTTAGACAGAACACCCAGCACTGTACAGCTTATCAAAGGAGACGTGCTGGAGTTAGTTGGACATAAGCCATGGGACAAACTGGAGGAGAACTCTGTGTGAGCAGAACTGCAGGGAGAAGCGGAACTGGTAAGAGAAACGGAGTCAGCAAGAACGAAGGCCACCTGCTTTTCCAGCCTACCGGAGCAGAGGAGTGAAGAGACTGCGGTTTTCTACTGTTACATTGTTTGCCTATACTGTTGCTAAAGAGATAAGTAGAAAGAATTTGTTAGCTTAGTAGTAGCCGCGGGGCAATAGCCAATCGGCATGCTTTCTTGTAAGGGGTCTGGGTTTCTATATAAGTACCTGCTTTTGTAGAAATAAATGACATTTAGCTTGCATCAAGCTGCGTCCCGCCTCTCAATCGCGACAACTATTCATTCATATACTACCACAATGAGCTGCTCCATTAAGAGAATGTACATGGATATATGCTATAGCTTTTCAGTTTCAGTCTTTCAATTCAACAGAAGAAGTAATATCATAGTGATGTAGATGACTAATCACATATCACGAATATTGAATAAATTAACATTTTGGAAACAGCCTTTAGATCAGAAGCTGTTTGTCCAAACTATTTGTCTAATACTCACAAGTAACCACAAGTAACTAGACATTGCAATTGGCTTCTGAATGATTCATGAATAGAAAACAAGGGTAAAGACCTATTTCAAAGCCCTTTAAAATCAATGGAAATATCCCCACTGGCTTCAAATAACTTTTGGATAAGTTTTTCAAATGTGCAATTGATATTATTTACAGAAAGTATTCCAGCCACACAGTGACTCATCACGCATGGTTTGTAAGAATTTTGTGCTTTAGGGGAAAACATGAAAGATGTAGTCCTCCAAAAGATATCATCTCATTTAGCAGAACTCTGGCACAGCACCTTTTTTTAAAAAACCTTTCCTGTCCACTTATGCTTAAAAAAAAACAAAAAAAAAAAACCAACCAAAAAAAAAAAAAAAAAAACAAAAACCAAAAAAAAAAAACAAAAAAAAAAAAAAAAAAAAAAAAAAAACAAAAAATTTTTAAAAAAAAAAAAAAAAAAAAAGAGGAGGGGAGGGACAGTCTTTTTTGCAGACNAAAAACCAACCAAAAAAAAAAACCAAAGAACCAAACCCACAAACCTATGCCACTTGAAGGAAAAAGAAAAGAAAAAATGCTACACCTTTTTAAAATCAAAGAACAGGCAAACCATTTTTGCCTATGTAACACTGAAAATAAACCAAGTGACATATTAGAGGATCATCTAACACCTGTGCATTCATCCTGATCCACAGGATTAACTCTGGCTAATTTAGTCTAAATGAAATTTGTATAGTTGAGCAGTTAAAGTATTTCACTGTTTTTGATCTTCCCATACTCTAAGACAAACATGTCAATTACAGTTTGTTTTCTTGAAGCCAAAACTGTGGCGCTTTGCATTGTTTAGTACAGAAAACACTGAAAGAATCTGATGTTTGTTCTGAAAAGCTTATGATCTAATTGATCTTCACATGGTGAAAATGAAAAGGTCTTGGACTGAAGCTTATGGAACTCCTGCACTGATTAGAGTCCAATTCAAGAGCTATGATGAAAGCTTTCCTTTTGATCTGTACACCAGAAAGATTATTCAGAAGCAGAGTGATATCTAAGAGACTAAGTGTTTTTGCTAAACTGTGTCAACAGCTTTTCTTTAATGCTTAGAGAAAATGCAATAGTGGATAAGATTCATTCTCAAGCACCAGTAACAGCTCTGGATATTTTGCATATGGTCTATTTAAAGCACAGAGCAGAAGAAAAGCACAAGTTAATGCAACTGCCTAAAGATTTAAAACAAAACTTGAGAACTTAAGTACCTGAAAATCTTATATTGACCTTCCAGCTTTTTAATAGATAACCATGTAGTAATACTTAATGCAGTGAATGTAAATCATACTATTACAACGAATTTTTTTTTTCATTCCTGCTCACATGTTTTTCAAAATTTGGTGTTCAGGAAGTGTTCTTGGATTTCATTAAGATGATCATGCATTGTTAAGAGCTGACCTCATTAAATAAAAATTACCTATTTTCATAGACATGAACCTAATTTACCAAGCTCATGATTTTCTTTTGAAATCAAAAGAAGTTACTATCAGAAAGCTAAGTCCTGCAGTGAATTGTTCAGATTTCCTTTTAAAGATGATAACACCATTAGGGCTCATCAGACCTGGTTTGCAAGTTCCTCTTTATATACAATTTTCTGTCATGTGGGAATCAGGAACAGCCATCAGTGAAAATACATTGCAAAACTTTTTTCTCCTAATACTTGTTGAAAACTTCAGAGCGCAGCTTTGCAAATATTTTGGTTTGATCCAAACCAAAAAACTAGTCAGGGTCATTCAACCAAAAACCAGGAAGGTAGTAGGTCCGTGAAAGAAAAATGTTATTTTTATACATTCATATGAGAGTTTTGATATTTTTTCACTATCTCAAATATCTACTGATTTTTTATACAGCAGTTTGTTCAGAAAGGAGAACCAACAGTATGAAATAAAATTGGTATACAGCCAAGTTCATTTGTATATTTAAAAAATATGCTTATTTTAGGTAGACATTTAATTCATAAGGCTAGAACAGATACCATTCTAGTGTACAACTGATCCTTGGGGAAAATAGATGTTTAAAAGGTGAGAGGATGCATTAGGAGTAACAGTGGGAGTAACAGGCTACACTATTTTGACGTGAGGATCTCTTAACAGGCTAGAATATGGCAAGCTTATGTTGCAGTCTAGGACTTCAAAGGAAGCAAAAGATGCTTTTGTGGGAATAAAAGAATAACATATTTAATTTCAAGACAAGCCCTCACAAAAGAATGAAGTACCTCACTTGTTCAGGACATCCACTTTTAATCATCAGTAAATTCAGATGCACTTTTTCATACATAAACAACTTTAATTGTTCCTCAAGTTCTGAAAAATTACAAAATTGCAGTCATGATGTGTTTTATCAGAGGATGAAAAAATAAACCTTACTTGGAATCTTCAGCGTGAAAAAACTGTTGGTTTTGAGACTGGAATATCCTTTGAGATATTTTTCTTGTGTAACTGATAGGTATTTAAAAGCATTGAATCACTGTTTTATTAATTTTATTGATCTGCTTCTTGACAAGAACATAACAGTTTAATTTATGACCTTGCTACATGGGGGACAGGAATCGAGACAGTAGGAAGAACCTTATAAAGCAGCAAGATACCTGGATTTCATCCTGAAATATTAATTATACATCTGGCAGTACAAAAAGCCTGATTCATAGCCCATTGAAATAAATTAATTATGTATCTGGCAGTCTGTAAAATCCACTGAAGCCAAAGGAAGTCTTGGGAGTCTTTGACTCCATTGGGCTCTGGATCAAACTGCAGGAGGACGAGTAGAATTAGAGAGGAGCAGATCGCCAGCCCCGCTGGGAGAAGAGCAAACTCAGATCAAGGAGGTAGAAGCAGCAGGTGGCAGTGTGTAAACACTTTCAGGCCCTCAAAAATGTGTCTAACAGGATGGAAGGGGAGGAGCTCTGTTTCCCACTGAATTTGTAAGTGACCTCTGTATTTTCATCTGTAAGTCTCAGTGAGAGGTGGTTAAGGACTTTGAAACAAACAGGTTGCTGTTGAAAATATAATGGTACAAAACATCACCTTAGTTGCTGTGGTATGACTACACCTAAGTTTCAGCAGGAATTACCCCAGCCATGCACCCTCCAAAACTCTTGTCAGCTTTCTCCTTTGGGCTCCTGGACAATAAGCAGACAGTCTAACATCACTTGAATGATGACGGCTAAAAGCCAACTGTTATGGGAAGGCATCAGATTATTGAGACGCTGGTGCCAGACAGCAGATGACCATTTTTTGCAGAGACCTCTTGGTGTCTTTGCACCACCCCTAGCTGTTGTAACGTTTTCAGCTGCTGCTAAAACATGTTTTGACTACTAAAAATTAAATCTGTTGGGCACTTGGGGATGAAGTGAAGGTGAGAATTCAAAATGTCTTGAAACAAGAAAACAAGACAATTAACATGAGCACAAACACAACCACGCTTTTTCTTTCCTTTTCTGCTTGTGTACTGCTTGCACATAATTCTCCTTCTTTACTGAATAATGAGCTAAGAAGATCCTTTTCTCTGTGTCTCTGAAAGCCAAAAGGAGATTTTCCTTTTTTAATATTGTTTTAACTGTAGTAAAACACAGTATAATGCCTTTTCATTATTCAACCTCTGAGATGTTTCCAGGACAAGGAAAGTACTGGAAATCTGAGTAGCACTTCATTCTACCCCACCACAATGTATAAAGATTGTTTTCTGTTTGCTTTTCCTTTTTGCATGTGTGTGTTTCTGCCCCTGTATATAGCCAGGAGATACATAAATGCCTACATACCATATTTTTTTACATCTAGACATTGATACACTCTGAGAAGGGACAGTTATAAAACTCTAAAATATACACATGGAAGTAAAAAAGAGCAAAACAAAGTCAACAATCAAAACAGACCATAAATATCCTGGATCTCACAGTATACTGCTATTGGGTGGAAAAAAGTTTATTTTCTTCATAGTAGCTTGTATGAGGCTATCTTTTGGATTTGTGTTGATATCATGCTCAGCAAAAAAGGCAAAGGAAGCAAAAGGAAGGGGGCACATTCAGAGTGATGGTGTCTGGTTTTCTAAGTAATCATTACGTGTGATGGATGAACACCTGTCTGATTATGGGAAGTGGTGACCGAATTCCTTGTTTTGTTTTATTTTCACTTGCAGCTTTTGCTCTACCTATTTAACTGTCTTGATCTCAACCCACAAGTTTTCTCACTTTTCCTCTTCTGGTTCACTCCCTCATCTCATCAGGGTGGCAGTGAGTGAGTGGTTGTGTGGGGCTGAGCTGCCAACGGGGGTTAAAATATGACAGAGTTAGTGCAGAAAGTAGACTATATTACGGTGTCATAGTATGATTCAATATGTCCTTGTGCCTCCCATATCAGTGGAAGAATGGGTCACAGCTCTATTCAGAACAAGTGTAATACTGGCAGTCCTCTTGACTTTTTATACAACAGCAGCAGCAGAAATAAAGGGAAAGCAATGATTCTCAGTAATCAAAGAAATGAGCCTGAATTGCTTGGTACCCACTTTATCAGTGAAAGCTTTCAAGTCATCCCTTTAATTTCATGGTGGAAAACATATTTCTTACAGTGCTATACACACAGCACTGTGAAATAAAAAAAAAAAAAAAAAAAAAAAAAAAAAAAAANTGATTCTCAGTAATCAAAGAAATGAGCCTGAATTGCTTGGTACCCACTTTATCAGTGAAAGCTTTCAAGTCATCCCTTTAATTTCATGGTGGAAAACATATTTCTTACAGTGCTATACACACAGCACTGTGAAATAAAAAAAAAAAAAAAATTAAAAAAAAAAGGAATTAAAAGAAAACCCCAAATAATTGCAGGGTTCATTCCAGTGCCTATAATAAAATAGGAAATTTCCAAGATTTGTAACAGTGAAACAGAGTAAGAAAAGTTGGTGGAGATCAACTGTGATGTTAACAAGATTGAGAGATTACTAACAGGGAAACCCTAGAGTAACTTAAGGTATCTTTTCTGTGTTTCTGAAGATGGATAATATATTTTTTTTCCTAAAGAAAAGTAAAAACCCTACATCTGCTGTATTATTGATACTTGTTGGTGGGGGTTTATAGTTAACTTGGTTTTTTTGGGGGGAGGGGAGGAGCAAGTGCAAAATAATCATCCTGTATATGCTAAATCTCATTATTGGAAGTAATACAAATGTGCAAATGAAAACATTCTTTGGTGAATATAGGTTGCATTATAAAATTTTAAAAAAGGAAAATCATATTGGGAAAAAACAATGTGGTGGTATTGTGAGTTTTTATGAATAAATAATTTTTATGTTTAGAATATTATTCATTCAGTATGTACAGAGATGGTAAATGCACATCGATTATCATGAATACTTCAGTTTCATAGTATTACTTGGTTAAAAATAAATGCAGTGCATTGTCATACTTCTTATAGTCTTGACTAGAAAACAGACTCAGATTTTTGAAATTTTCAGAAAACATGTTTTCAGCAGCCTTACCTACTACTTGTGTAACAGAAGACTTTTATAGACTCTTACCTTCATTAATATTATAATTTTTGCATTTTCTGAAACCATCGTAACACAGCTCTTCTCCATACTACTTACTCTGTTATAGGATGTCTTCTATGTATGTTATATTAAAATGTATCTTAAAAATTTTGACTGCAAATCCATAGGTTCTCACTTCCTTTGGAAACGTAGCAAAGTTTAAAATCCAAGGATTTTATGCTAAAATGTCATTTTTTAATTATCCATGTGTTATCTCATTATTCAATATATTTTATGATAGTTGCCTCATTTTTCATTATATCTGTTACAAAGTAACATGGAAAAATAAAAATATTTGAATACCAAGAGAAATGTAAAATTTATTACAGAACTAACTTTAAAACATGAATCTGTTGAATATTGAAGTTATGAGATCTAATTTAGCAAATGTCTAAACCAATACTAAAGCAGTATTGATATTGCTCACTTCCATGCATTGATTTGCAGTGAGGATTGTAAATATAAATGTAAATGCTGTGCTAATGATTTAAAATAAAGCTAAAATCAAAGAAGGAATCACAGTAATAACTTACACTAACCAAACAAGAAATTATAACAAATACCACCATGTCAGTGCTCCAGTGCTGTAATGATTTTAAATTAGAAAAGCAACATTTACAGAACAGGTTGCTCATTTAACATTCTCAGGATCTGTCAATAAGATCACTTTTGGTGTGAAACAGCCTATTTATTTTGATTAAAGGAAAATCTCTCAATGAAAATACTCTTGAGCAAATAGCAGGAGAGGTTCTTGACTTGTTCAGTGCTGAGAGCATTCTTGCATAACACAAGGATTTGATAAAGAAGCAAATAGTGCTTGAGGATCTGAAAAAATGTCAATGTAGTTTGTGGATAGCCTGTTGAGACTACTAAAGGATATTGTTCCAACAAAGGGTGGGAAGATAGAGATCTGATTAACTCCTTGGCTGCACTGTTTGTAGTTATTTAAAATGTACCACTTGAAGGACAGTAAGAGTGCTCTCTCTTGCTGAAATAAACTTTCTAATGAGTCATTCATGCTGAGTAAAGCAGGTATCAAATAATGTTTAACTGGCTGCCAGGGCTTTGTTTTGATTACTGTGAAAAACAGTCATGTCTATGAAGGTCTCTGTGCACAAGTCAGTTTCTTCTACTCTGTTGTGTGCATTGTGTCTTTGGAGATAGTTACAGACAAGAGAAATATAATTCACATCAGTGATATAAAGACTACAGCAATACAGTCTGACAGGTACTACTCCACTATGTATAAATGTGTTATGCTTGCTATTCTCATTTAATTTGGCTGCTACAAAGTCTTGAAGCTGACCTTGCAAGGAGTGAAGGTATCATCTGGATGAGGAGCCTATCTCTTCAGAAACAATGAGGGCATAAAGTGCTTTGTTTAGTTATTTTTGCTTTAGAAGTTAAAAAAGCCCATAAAATCTTACATAAAAATAAATGACATAAAGGAAAACATGAAGAACTACAGTATCATGTTATGTAGTAATACATTCAAAGCAGAATTCAGTTTTAAAGGTTGCCTGCTTTTTTTTTTTTTTTTTTACAGAAAACCCTGAATAGAAAGTGTGTATTTTCCTCAGAATATTTTTGTTTGGCTTTGGTTTTAAGCTGAAAGCCAAACATTTCAGTTTTTAAATGTAAAAATATTAAGATCTTTATTTAATTCAATATAATATAGATACAATAGATATAACTTAACTAGTAGGTATAACCTGAAGAAAAAATGGGAATTTAAGATAACCAGGTTACAGACCCAAGTCTTGGTAATAACTGAGGCAGATCCAATTATATGCAAGCCCAGAAAAGCAGGAAGCCCTTGTCATTATGCAAGTATATGACTTAAAATTTTTTGTCTTTTTGGGTCACCTGGAAGAGTTTAGTTGGAAAATAACTTATTTCTATTCACACTGTTTAAATAATAGGTTGGTTAATAATTCTAACAGAGCTTATAACTTTGACTTTAAACGACTTGACTTCTTATTCAATTTTCTTCAATCGATGCTTGCACATTACTGCCCAGTAAAAAGAACAAGCTTGATGCTGATGAAGTTGAATATTGTCTTTATTTGCACTGAGATCTCTAACAACTCATTTTTTTTAATCATGGGTACACAAGTTTCCAATAAAGGTTCATTTGCCATTGTAAAAAGTTATCTTTGATTACACGGAATTTGTTCCAGTCAACAGGACTCTAAACAATATGCAATACAATCCTCAGAAATAATTCACAAGAGCAAAGACAAGTTGATGTGCATGCTGGAAGCAGGTTGTATCATTATTCTTTTCCTAAGTTTAGGACACAAAGAACAAGGCGTATAATATTACAGAAACCATCCCTAGTTCAAGAGCTAGGCCAACATCTACATTTTCTCCACTTCAGTGTAAATCACTAAAACTGCTTGAGAGCTGATGATAGCTATGATCTAATGGATATGTTAGTTGTGCTCTTATTTCCCTGCCACACTAATGTACAGATAGATAAAAATGAAACAACATTACATTCTGTGGATAATGTGGATTATATTTTACTAACACATATTTCTGAAGAAACTTCTTGATTGTACTTGTGAGAGGACCTGTTCCAAGTGTATTTGATAATCAAGGTCTGGAGATAAAAACATCTGATTTATCTAACCAGTGACACATGAGGCAGTTCAAATAGCAAAGTTTGACAATAATTCAAAGTGTAAACAACGTCAGTATCAATCATCTGTTTAGTAAATCTAAGGAAAATTTAAATCATATCTAAATAGAATGACAGCATACATTTCAATATTATAAGCAATATATTTAAAATATATAATGTGAATATACTGACAATATTCAGTTCTGAATATTATATTCCTTGGAAAGATATTATCAGAATAAATTCTTCAAACATTTAAACATTGGTTCGCTGTGCATGGGTTATTCATATGTATACAGTATTACATAATACAAAGTAGCTCTGCTCATACAATGGCTATAGGTCCCACATGTCAATGTTCCTAACACTCACAAGCTAAGAGCTCCCATCTAGTTAGCATGTTCCTATTTCTCCCAGCAGAAGTCTATGCATGGTCTTACTGTTACCTTTATACTCCAGAACACGTCATTTTTTTTGATCTTGCTGTGCTGCTTTAATTTTCTAGTGCTCTTGCTTTGCTCAAAAATACCTACATCTTTAGAAACATACGCATTTTCAGAAGTGCATTTGTATATACACTTCCACTATCTAAGCAGATACCTGGCTTGTCTAGCCCATATGCGCTTATTTCTGCTTCAATATTTGCCTTATTATTCCCACCCCATCTTTTCACCTCAGAGCTCACCATTTTTCATAGTCCAAAATAGACCTTATTTTAGTTCTGTCATTTACTGTCAAAGAGATTATGCAAATATATTTCTGACCCTATATGAAGTTTTACTTTCTTCAAAGCAGTATGACAGATGTGCTTGTGGCTGCCAGCCATACCCTTAAGACAAAATTATGATTGTTCCTTCCTGAACCGATTTGCCTTTTACCTGTGTTGTGTTTCCAGAGGTTTTTTAGAAGGGAATTGGAACCAGGTCTCAAGCAGGAGGGCAAATGAGCACCAGCAGCAGATGAAATGAATCTCAGCCATGGATTTATGTCTGAAAAAAGGCAAAAACTGGAATCAAGGAACAGGTGGCTAAAGAAGCTGGTAATACAATAAAGAAATACAGTAGAAGAAAAATATGTTAATATACCTTCAATTTATTTCTAATGTGTATTATTTTTATTTTTTATGTCTATATTTATATAGGTATATATAATTTTACATGTGTAAATGCCCCGGTACCAAGTCCTTTAAGTTTACTTAGTTTAACAATATAGCAATATCTACTAAATATATAAAGAATCAAAATAGTTTTAGTAGTGACACAGAATAATTGCTATCATTAATTTATGTTAGTTTGGTGTTCTTCCAGATATCTTTAGCTTTCATGAGGGTTCAGTATCCTCTTGGCAAATACACAGCAGCTATGTGTGTTCATATACTTTGGTCTTCCACCACTGCTAATTTAAGATGTTTTCTTAGGGACAGCTACTAACTTCTGCAAGGAGCTTTACATCTGATGTGATAATATGTTGCATCTATGTCAGCTAAAATCTAGCTTCCTTACTCTTATTCCCTGTCCACCTTAGTGAAATATAAGTCTTCCTCCTTTTTGTTAATACATACTCTGTTTTTCAAAGCTTGTCTGGCTTCTGAGGAGCTAGTACTTCACTGTATGTCCCCTCTGTGCATCCACTAAAACCCTTACATGAAAGGTCCCATAGCGAGGTGCTTCTCAGGCTTTCTTAATGAAGCACAGAGTTCTGTTTCTAAATTTGTATAAATTAGGTAGAAAGAAATTCTACTTGAATACACACTGCAGATCAGTCCACAATATCTTGCTTTTCAAGTAAGTTTCTCATTTTTCTCTGTGCATTCTAACTATCCACAATAAAAAAATATCAACCCCCTCTAATCTGAGAGTGCAAATATGTCCTACATTCAGCTATAGCAGTCATTTTTCTCCTCTTTGGTAGCTGATGCACTATTGTGTCTTTAACTTTCAGCCTGGGAACAATGCTGATAACACCATGTTTTTAGTTTCTGCTTAGTAATATTTACTCTGACCAAGGACTTTGTGAGCCTCATGCTCTGCCAGGGAGGAGGGGAAGCTGGGAGGAAGCAGAGACAGAACACCTGACCCAAACTAACCAAAGGGGTATTTCATACCACAGCATGTCATGGCCAGGATGTTAAACTAGGGGCAGTTACCCGGAAGGGCTAGATCTCTGCTAGGGTCTGGCTGGGTATTGGTCAGTGGGTGGTGAGCAATTGTATTGTATTCTCTTCCCTTGTTATTCCCCTTATCATTATTATTACTGGTGGTAGCAGTAGTGGTTTTGTGTTATACCTTAGTTACTGGACTGTTCTTATCTCAAGCTGTGGGAGTTGCATTCTTTTGATTCTCTTTCCCATCCCTCGGGAAACAGGGGTGGGAAGAAGGGGGGAAGTGAGCAAGCAGCTGCATGGTTTTCTGGGTTACCATCTGGGCTTAAACCACAACAATATACTATTTTTTTTATTTATTTTATTTCAGTGGTGTTGATGAATCCAGAGCAGTTTTATTTGTGTAGGCAATAAAAGAGAGATGTATCTATCTCCTGTGCTGAATTTACATGTGGATATAGGACCTCAAATCAGACAAAAGATTCAAGCTCTGTAGAAAGATAGAAAAGAATATTCTCTCCCTTAAAAGAGAGTACTGAGGGACAAAGCTATTTAAAATGGGAAACAAGAGATAGAGGAAGGAAGTTGGGTTTTGGCTTTTGTCACTAACAGAAATGGAACTGAGTTCAGTTCCACTAAACGAGACTCAAATTTTTCTGAAAATTTTAATCTAAACAACTTGCCTTAGTTCACATACAGCATTGCTGGCAGAGCTAAACACAGATTTCCTGAGAACTCTCAGTAGAAGAATTCCTCAAATTTAAAAATATCCTGAATTATCTTCTGCAAATCCAACTGCTAAGAAACTGCTTCCTAACTTCCTTCTGAAAATCCAGGTGAAGATTTTACTTGCTCTGTTTTTCATTTATGTATTTCAAAGATGAGTGCAAAATTCTTTTCCTTAGCCCATGTAGTGTCCTGCATTTCTTTCTATACAGTAGACTCTACCAGTGCATATTATTAGTCCTGAGTTCATTACTACACTCCTCTGGACTGAACTCTGTGAGTCACTTTTCAGCACATAAGCTTCTTCTGTCCAAATTCTTTTCAATGTGTTGTATCTGTTATTCCACATTTGACACAACTGTGGAAATTTTAAGGCAGCTTTAGTTGTGGACATGTCCAAAATGTTATCGTATCAAAAATCATCTATAAAGTAAGCAAAACAAAGTGATGTTAATATAGTAACAGGGGAATATATTCTACCTGACGTTAGATCACCAATATCCTCATTTTGCTTATTTAATGAACGCCTATGATATTATTTTTGTCACTCTTTTTTAATTTAACTGCAATCTTAATTTAAGTTGTTAATACATTTAAAAAAGGGTGGGGGGAAGACACGAAACCTCTTTACAGTTGTTGAGAAATTAAGGTTAAGAGACAAAAGTGATTTGTTTTTCAGACTGCCTGTAAAGATTTTTTTGTGTAGTTGCGCTTTTGTCCTGTTGGTTTTCTCTCTTGTTTGTTTGTTTTAAATAAATAGACAAAGCAAGCTACTGCACTATATCAAAGCTTTCTTGTCATGTAGTAGGGAATTCAGATCACAAAAATCAGATAAATAAATTCAACTAGTTTCTCAATTCTTATAATCACCAAAGGGAAAAGTAACTCTGAAGGACATTTCTTTCCTAAACATTTTTTGCCCTGAGGCTTTGTGATCGGCAGTAGCTGGTATGTAGATTTCCTTAGGAAAACCTAACTGAAGGCTTCTGCTGAATAGTGGGCAGTCTTACCCTTACCTCTGGTTCCAGAATCAATTCTCACTGCTCAGCTTAAAGCTAACCCAGCAGAACAACAATTAGTTTTCAAGATGCTCAGTCAAACTGACTGCCTAAATCCTTTTGCTGGCACAAGAGTGAGGAACCGAGAGGGAAAGGTGAGAAGAGATGGAAGAACCCCTTTCAGTAGCAGCTTGTTCATAGTTTCAAATAGTGAAACTTAACCTGAAGTGTTTCTTCTAGTGTCAAATGAAGTGTGCTTCAGAAAAGAATCTCCATTACAGAGAAATTTCACAACTTATTTGGATTAGGTGCACAACTGTTAAATATGCAACGTGTGGTGAGATGGTGTCCTGGGTTCAGCAGTAGCAATCATTTTTCTCCTTAGTAGCTGGTACAGGGCTGTGTTTTTTAACTTTCAGCCTGGGAACAGTGCTGATAACACCATGTTTTTAGTTGCTGCTTAGTAATGTTACTCTGACCAAGGACTTTGTGAGCCTCATGCTCTGCCAGGGAGGAGGGGAAGCTGGGAGGAAGCAGAGACAGAACACCTAACCCAAACTAACCAAAGGGGTATTCCATACCACAGCATGTCATGGCCAGGATGTTAAACTAGGGGCAGTTACCCGGAAGGGCTAGTTCACTGCTCGGTCATGCTGGATATCGGTTGGTGGGTGGAGAGCAGTTGCATTCTCTTCCTTTGTTATTTCCCTTACCATTATTATTACTGGTGGTAGCAGTAGTGGTTTTGTGTTATACCTTAGCTGCTGGACTATTCTTATCTCAACAAGTGGGAGTTACATTCTTTTGATTCTCCTCTCCTTTCCTCCAGGAGCGGGTAGAGGTGGGGAGGGGGAGGTGGGGGTGAAGGGAGAGAGTGAGAGGGATACTGTGTGGTTCTGATTTACAGCTGGACTTAAACCACGACAGATGGATTTAGCCATTCCCATTGAATTCACTGACTCAGGTGCCACTATCCAAGGCAGCAGATGTTAATCTACTTCTTAATATTAGCAATCTGAGATTCAAATGGGATTATTCATATCTTTATTAACTCAATATGGGCTGAATTTCTCTGAATTCTGAATCTTCTGGGATTGAGCTAATTGTTGCTGGTAGTTTTTTTCTGTTGGTTTTGGGGTTTTTCTTTTGCTGTTTGCTTCTCTTTCTAACAAATAAGCTTTTTGTGTTTTTTTTGTTTGGTTTTTTTTTTTTTTTTTTTTTTTTTTTTTTTTTTTTTTTTTTTTTTTTTTTTTTTTTTTTTTTTTTTTTTTTTTTTTTTTTTTTTTTTTTTTTTTTTTTTTTTTTTTTTTTGTTTTTTTTTTTTTTTTTTTTTTTTTTTTTGGTTTTGTGTGTGCAGTTTTTAATAAAGTATAAGATGTACGCTTCTTAGAAAAGGTATTATTGATGCTGCAATATTCCCAGCAGAATTTTCTGGCTTCTTTGCATAAACAAAGTGACCCAGCTGCAGTGAGCAACTTGAAATATCAGGACTTAATCAATAATCTGGATACAATCGAATGACCTTGTGCTTTCACCTCTGTCTTTCAGGAATGCAATAAATCTTCTCTTACATCAGCAGTTTGTTTGTTTTTCTTTTTCTTTGCTTTATTCTTTTCTGTAGGTTCTATAGAATTTTACAGGTGTCATGTTTTCTCAATTTAAAATTAAAATCCTTATGGATACTGTGAAATAATTCAGTTATATCAGAAGATTTTCAGTTTTCAGAATTATAAATATGCAATGTTGAAAGTTAGTGTATTTTTATGACTTGCCCTGAAAGAGGTCAGTATGCAAAGACAATAATTTTTTACTTGAGACTTGAGTTTTAGTGTAACTGGAATTGTTTTAAAACTTCATTTTTATTGTGCAAAATGAGAGCTATTTTGTGTTCACTATGTTGAGAAAAAAAGTATCCTCTCAGAATAAATCTATGGTTAGAACCTCCAAAATTTTAATCTGGCCGGTCTTAGATATCTGTTTCATAAAATGCATTGCTCTCTGAAGATATCTATTTCACCCCAATGAGTATAAAGGGAGCCTGAAGCAACGTAAGGTATGTGTAAGGTAGATTTTATGTTAGCTGAATCCCATTTTATGTATATATAGGGCTTCAAAAGCAAAAAAAAAGGACAAGTCATGGAGGAGAAAAGTTTGGTGCTGGTTACAGCTCTGTCTTGAATTGAAAAAGCTTGTTCCTGTGCATTTCAGCCCCTGGCTCAGCCACAGGCAGTCCATAACATTACTGTGGAGATGATAGTTTAGTGCTGTCACCACAAATAACTTCGGTTTCACAAGCATGGGGGATGATGTCTCCTACGCATTTTGCTACTTTGAAATACTTTCAATATCCCCAGTTACAGATAAACTAGGGGGAAAAAAAAAAAAAGGAAATTGTCCCCCTTCTGGAAGCACAGTTTTTCAAACTATGGCCTTGACAACTGGATGTACCACTAGGAATTAAATGACCGATGTTTCTAGTCCCTGTGAATGGGCAACAGCAATATGCTCCTTTAACTAATCCCAGAAAACATATACAGGTTCTGATAATTAAAGCAATTTACTCATCTCATCTGGGACTTAAACATACTGCAGTAAGCAAATGGCAATACTAATTAATAATAATTAATAACCATTATTTGCAATGATTTTGGCTGAGAAAGCATCATTAAAAAGAACATGCTTTGGTCTCTGTTTCCTTAAAGTAACGGCCATATGCTTTAAGTTTTTGTATAGACTTCATTAGCTTCTCTGCTGAAGTAATTACTCCTGTTAGCAAAGACTTGTACTTACATAGGTAAATCCTTAAACTAGACGGGAAACATCAAGACGGTCGGCACTAGTAAGAAAAATGAGCAGATTATACAGGTGAAGGGCAAGTATATAATTGATTCAGAGAAGCAGATTAAAAATATAAACAAAAGACATTATATTTTGCATATCATACACAATACTGGCCCTTCTTACCATCAGATCACTGTGAACTGCTATACTAGTGTGTGAAGCTCACTAGATTGATGCATTTCTTAAAGACTGCTTGGAGTTCTGACAATAAGAACTCATAACAATTTGGGATTCAGAAGTGAGCCCTCGGGACAGTAAGAGGATAAACCATCTTTCTGTCTTCTCTTTTGTTTTGGACTTACTTTGTGCCAAACATAAGCCTGATCAGAAAATCTGTGTGTGCTCAGAATTAGATTAAAGATTTATCTCTTTACATATATTTTACTGCCAGAAGAAGCTCAGTATGAGCAGGAAGGGACTGAAGGAGAAAAAAATAAGAAGAAACAGGGACAGAAGGAGAGAAAAAGAGACTAATTTAAAGAGATAATTAAGAGATAATTTTTAAAAAAAATATTCAATTTAATTTTCAAGTGTTGGTTTGTTTTGTTTTTTTTTTTTTGTGTAGCAGCACAGGTGATTTTACTTGTGTGTGGTATCATAGTGATGATACCACTGTTACCCTGGTCATTTCGTGTTACCTTGGTCACATGAAAATGTGTATGGTATCTTTTTGGTAGAACTTTGTATTTCTCACACATCAAAGTTACAACATTCCCTTTGCATTTTCCTTTTATTTTTATCTCAGCATGAGACTGTATTTTTTTCTGAAGTGCATTTTGACCTTCTGCTTTAAATTGCATTCTAATTTCACAAAATTATTGTTAGTTTAATTTGAATTTACTTTCTTCAGCATTTATACTAAATTTGCAAGATTACTGAGGATTTGACCCAGGAAAATATAAGCACTGCCACATGTAATCTGGATTTTTTCAGAGACATATCTCAGCAAAGACAATAACTCAAGTGGGACCAGACTTTGATACACATACTCACTTTACAGTTCCACTTTATTTTATAAGGAGTCCAGTAAAAGTGAATGGACATGATTTTGATATATTTTGCTTTGTGTGCTGAAAAATAAATTACCCTTTCAGTTGTATATGTCTGGCTCTCAGAATAAGATAATTCAGTGCTTCATGGAAACCTGCTTGAGTGAAAATTAAATGCATCATTTTTTGTCCTGCCCTTCATTGATCTGGAAAACAGCTAGTTGCTCTCCTCTCAGTAGCTTTTCTTTATGCATTTGAAAACTGGTATCATGGTCTAAAACAGATTTCAGTTTTTCTAGATCAAACAATTCCAGTTTCTTTCATCTCTTTTTTATAAATCTCATTTTATAAGCTGATAAGATTTGTCTTTTTTTTAAAACAGCACAGCACGGAAGTATCCTATCAGTTTGTATAGTTTCTCTAATTGTTTCAATTCTTTTTCTTTTTTAAGGTCTGCAGGACAAGAAAAAAATAGAATATTAAAAGATTTACCTTCCACATATTCTAGACATGCAATTCAGAAATGCCTATGGTTTCTTTTATGTTCTTTATAATTTAAGAAAAGAAAATACTTTCTGAGGGCAATGGATACTCTTTAAGAAAGAGACTTTGTGGAGATTAGAAATAATGGTCAGGTTTTGTTTTAAGGATTTATTATTTTTAAGGGGAGAGGAAATACTTGGCTTCCTTGTTTGCAGCCATTTCCTTAACATACTTCAAAATAAGATTTGCTATTTTTATTAACTTTCTGGTTTTATTCAGATATTCAGGCTGTTGCTTCAGCTATATGTCCATTTTAAACTTCCACATTTAATTTCTTTTCAATGCAGTATTTCTCCTACTTTTATTTTGAATTTACTCTTACTGATTTCATCTCATTTCTACAATTAATCATGATAATTCTAAATTCTAATCCTATTCCTCATATATTTTTTAATTCTGCCAAGTTTGGTGACAGACCATGTATTTAAGTGGGTTTGTCTATTTCACCATACAAGATATTGATATAAATATTAAATAGTATTTGTCCAAGACAAGTTCATTGGGTCAGTTGATGAGGTGAATAGCTTGAGAGAAGCCGCCTTCAACACTAGAGCAGGCGGAGATCAGTGTCCAGGAGCCTCACCTCAGAGAGGCAAGAGCCACCGAGGGAGCCTCGAGTCCTCAACAGGACTTGCCTGGGAGCCAGAAGCTCAGCTCAGGACAGCAGGGACTCACAGGGGGCAGAGCCAGGAGGAGTGGCACCAGCCCTGAGTGGGTAAAAACCTGCCCAGGGTGCGCGAGTGAGCACAAGAGTGGTGAGACAGTTTGTGTGGGGTGGGGAGCACTTGGCGTATGACCAGGGCCCAGTCTGGGAGCTGTGCTCTGGATGCCCCAGCGGTGGCCAGTGTAGGCACCCAGACAGTGCCAACGAGAGGGGAGGCTGCAGGGCAGAGCTCGGGGTGCAGAAAGTGCCTGCACTGGTCTGGTGAGGGAGGGTGCAGAATGGGCAGGTCTACACTCAGTACTCACTGGTGCAGGTCATGCTGCAGCAGAGGCTGAGCTGCTTATATGTCAGTAGGATAAAAGAGGTCATGGAAGCTAAGAGGAAGCAGGAATGCTTGATCCAGGCCCATTAACAAGGACTACAGAGCCCTGGGAGAGGTGTTTAGGGGCTCTGGAACTCAGATTGTCTTTTCATCAATTCTCCAGGATACACAGGAGAACCCCCAAAAGTCTAGGAGGATTGGCCAGGTTAATAAATGGTTAAAAGGGTGGTGCCATAGTCAGAGGTCTGGGTGTCTGGAACACAGGACCCAAGTTCGTCAGCCAGATCTACTGGGGGCTGATGGACCTGGTCTGACAAAGAAGGGGAAGAGAGGTTTTGGTAGGAGGCTTGCCAGAATGGTCACGGATGCTTTGAACTAGATATGTTAGGAGAAGAGGGCATCATTCCATTCCAACAAACCCAGTCAGTTGCCAGCACCTATAATACATGCTCGGGGCAATGTAGAGATATTCCAGCTGCTCCAGCCAATGAGCCGGCTTCATTTGGAGCTCAGCTCAGATGCCTCCATAGAAACACCCGTAGCGTGGGGAACAGGTAGAAAATCTGTGGATGAAGCACTCTAGAGAGAGATAGGAACAGCCTCATGCTCGCAGGTCATTGTTCTCATGGGAGACTTCAACTACCCTGATATCTGTTGGAGGGACAGTATGGCCTGGCATAAGCAAATCAGGAGGTTCCTCAATTGTGTGGAATACAGCTTCCTTCTACAAGTAATAGAGGAGCTGAAAAGGAGAGGTGACATGCTTGACCTCGTGTGCACAAACAGGGAAGGGCTGTTTGGAAATGTGATGCTCCAGGACAGCCTTGGTTGCAGCAATCATGAGATGGCTGAATTCATGATCCTCAGGACAGTGAGAAGAGCGTGCAGCAAGTTCACTGCCCTGGACTTTAGGAGAGCAGACTTTGGCCTTGTCCTGGGTTCAGCAGTAGCAGTCATTTTTCTCCTTAGTAGCTGGTACAGGGCTGTGGTTTTGACTTCCGGCCTGGGAACAGAACGGCTAACAGGAATGGTTTTAGTTACTGCTCAAATGCTTGGTCTGACCAAGGACTTTCTGAGCCTCATGCTCTGCAAGGGAGGAGGGAGGCAGGGAGGAAGCAGGGACAGGACACCTGACCCAAACTGACCGAAGAGGTATTCCATACCCCAGCACGTCATGCCCAGGATGTAGCTGAGAGTTACTGAGAAGGGCTACGGCAATGCAGGGTTGGATGATACTTGGTTGGGCAGGGTGGAGAGAATTATCAGTCAGGGGGTGATGAGATGATGTATGCTCTTCCCTTGTTGTTTCCTTTATCATTATTATTATTATTATTATTATTATTACTGGTAGCAGTAGTGATTTGTGTTATACCTTAGTTACTAAACTGCTCTTATCTCAATCCATGTGAGTTGCATTCTTTTCATCCTCCTCCCCATCCCTCCAGGAGTAAGGGGAGGGCAAGAAAGGGGGCGGTTGAGTGAGTGAATGAGTTGCATCGCTGGGTTTAAACCACGACAGGCCTCTTCAGGAACCTTCTTAGTAAGGTTCCATGGGATATAACCCTAGAAGCAGGGGGGCCCAAGACTGTCAGTTGACATTCAAGGATGACTAGGTACAAGCTCTGGAGTGTTGCATCCCAACTAGAAGGAAGTGCAGCAGGAGGGCCAAGAGACCTCCTTGGATGGATAAGGAGCTACTGAGGAAAATTCTAAGGAAAAAAAGAGGCTTATAAAAGGTGGAAGCAAGGACAGGTGGCCTGGGATGAATACAGGGATGTTGTCTGGGAAGCTAGAGACCACATAAAGAAAGCTAAGGCCCAGTTAAAATTTAACTTGGCTAGGAATATTAAGGATAACAGGAAGGGATTCTATAGGTACATAGCGAATAAAAGACAGACTAGGGACAGCACAGGCCCCCTCCGGAAGCTCTCAGGACAACTAGCTGCCCTGGATTGGAGAAGGCTGAGGTTCTTATTAACTTCTTCGTCTCAGTCTTCACTGGCAAATGCTCTGACTGCAACACCCAAGTCTTGGAAGGCAGAAGCAGGGACTGTGAGAATCAAGACCTTCGGTCCACTGGAGGGGAGGATGTGTTTCGAGACTACACCTGGGTAGGAGCAATCCCAAGCACAGCTACAGGTTAGGCAGAGAAGAGATTCAGAGCAGCCCTGTGGAGAAGGACTTGGGGGTGGTGGTCGATGAGAACATGAACATGAGCTGACAGTGTGCGCTTGCAGCCCAGAAAGCCAAGCGTATTCTGGGCTGCATCAAAAGGAATGTGACCAGCAGGTCAAAGGAGGTGATCCTGCCCCTCTACTCTGCTCTGGGGAGACCTCACCTGGAGCATTGTGTGCAGTTCTGGTGTCCTCAACATAAAAAGGACATGGAACAAGTTCAGAGGAGGGCCATGAGTATGATCAGGGGACTGGAGCACCTGCCATATGAAAACAGGCTGAGAAAGTTGGGACTGTATAGCCTGTAGAAGAGAAAGCGTGGAGGCCTCCTAGAAGCCTTCCAGTATCTGAAGGGGGTCCATGGGGATGCTGGGGAGGGAGTCTTCTTTAGGGACTGTAGTGACAGGACAAGGGGTAACGGGTTCGAACTTAAACAGGAGAAGTTTAGATTGGATATAAGGAAGAAATTCTTTCCTGTTAGTGTTGTGAGGCACTGGAATGGGTTGCCCAATGAAGTTGTGAGTGCTTGATCTCTGGCAGTGTTCAAGGCCAGTTTGGATGAAGCCTTGAGTGTCATGGTTTAGTGTGAGGTGTCCCTGCTTATGGCAGGGGGTCGGAACTAGATGATCTTAAGGTCCTCTCCAACCCTAAATATTTCATGAGTCCCATCCTATTCTAGTCTAGTCTAGTCTAGTCTACATTGATTGTATCATGGTGTTAGTCAAAGTTCTAGTATCTTTGAGTAAATTATGTTCAAAATCAAAACAGGTGTCTCTGGAAAACAAGCTATCAACACTGGAAAGGCTGCATTATTGAGAATGCCTTTGAATAGCATTGCATTACGTTAGGCATCTGTAACCAAGCACTGCTTTTTGGAGTGGAGGTACATCCTGGTAGACCTCACTTGAAATATTTTTCCAGTTTTAAAAGGTAGCTATTATTTCTGTGTGTATTTATTTTCAGCTGGCTGTGCAGCCACTTTACAATCATTACACCAAGAACACAATTCTCTGTTTCCTTACAAGTTTATGTCAACAGCTTTTACTAAATAAAGATTCCTGTGGTTTTTCTATCAACTCTATTCCATCCTTCTCACCTTTTTAATAATGTAACTAAGATAATTCTACATAGTTTGCTGTTGAAAAATCTGTAATTTCTGATTCTTGTTTCACTATTTTATTCTTTGTACTGTTTGTTTTATAATTATCTAGCAGCATCTTTCTGTGTAATGCTTTTAGGTTCATCAGTATAAATTTTCCCAGGGTACTCTTTTCCCTTTTATTGAAAACTAGTTAAACTGAAAAGTATCTTTTGCTATCTCTCTAATACCCAAACCAAACCTCCTCAGCTCTCAAAAATTTTAAGTAGCAGTTGATAGATAACAATGAGAAGGCCTGCGATTGCTCTCTATTATACATTTCTTCAAGCCCTGCAGTCTTAAATATTTATAGCTTTAGCTGAATACTCTTTAAACAGTTCTCTCTCCATTCTTGCTTATATCTGTACATACATGTTAATTTTAGCCTCTGGCCACAGTCAACCTTTTTTATTAAGTCTCAGGGAAGAAAAAAGGAGGGAGAAGGAAGCATGTCAGTCACTTATGTATTATCTGTTATATCTGCTGTAACTAAATCAGTACTAGGTTTAGGATGCCTCAGAAAGATGCACTATGCCTCATAACACCCTGTGAGGTGCTAGCTCCATATGGAGCAATTAAGGAAACAGCTATAGTGCTTTTAAAGTTGGAAATAAAATTTGCTTGAATTCAATAGGAATCTTTACAGTGACTTCAAGAGAATTTGGATCAAGTATTTAGGACAAGGTACTGGAACAGTCTTTAAGTAAAAAATGTGTATCAAAATCCAATTTCCAACTTTGTAAGCATCAGTTGTTGTTGATTTCTAAATTTCCATGGTGAAGATCACTGAATCTCCCACTGAATCTTTCTCTACCACCTTCTCTCTTTTATACACACATCTCCCAGCCTTTAACAAGGAGCTACAGGAAACAACAGGTATAGCAACCAAACTTGCAACACATAAGGCCTGTACAAGGGTAAATGAAAGCTAAATAAGGAAGACAGTTGCTGTGTGATAGTGACAGATGGAAGTCACTGTCAGTTCACAGAAATTAGAAGTAGAGATAATGCAATTTCTGCAAAATGTTGTTTCCTGATGCCAACAGCAATGCTTTCAAAGAGGCAGCAACAGCATGATTGTGTTGGGTTCTGGAAGGATGGGTAAGTAGGTATGTTTGGATAAAGAATATTAATCAGACTGCTTTCCTCATTTTTTCAAAGATACCATCTATACTAGACAGAATTATCCTGAGGGCAAGCAACACACCCAGACCAGGTTAGTCCAGACTGATCCATATCTGGTTACTCTGGCCTTCTGATGGCTGACAGAGAGGCCTTTGGATCTGCTTTGCAAAGAGAAACAATGACCTTATACTGGGTACGCAGTATAGATATAACAAATGGCTGTAAATATATGAAGCAGCAATGGAAACTTTTCTGTTTTGGTGGAAAAAATTATATTTCATAATCTCTTGATTTTGAAATAACTTAGATAAAGAATGCCATAGATACAGGGTTCTACATGTAAAATGCATGAAATCGTGTCTGCAGGTAGCACATACATTTCTTCAGGAAGCCTAAACCTAGTAAGCCATGTGTTGATAGTGAGCCTTCTTTCTTATTGAGCTGAGCTGCCTCTACTGTTAATTGCTTGAACGATCTCTGATAAGCTTTTGGCCCACGTAAATGTTTACTCTCCTAATCAATTTCTGTCCATACTTCATGCATTAGCACTGAGATCATTTCTAGCATATATATCAGATATGACCACTATTTTTGGAGGATCAAGGAAAGCAATATCAAGGTTATCCTATGCTGGTTGACACTAGTGTCAGAAATGTTTGCAAGCATTGTTTCTTCTAGTGTTATAGGTGTGTCCCTATACAGCTCCATTAATGGAGACAGAGAGCTTCCTTCAACATCAAAACTCAAAACTGTCTTAGGTCAACTAATTTCACTTATTTATTCTCTCTAGTCTTCTTGTCTTATATAGAAATCTAAACTCTTCCCTTTTTTGGTGAGCCTATTGGTGTTAATTGCCTTATCACAACCGACCCATTCATCTCAGACTAGAAAAAAAAGACATGAAACAAATCTGTATTTTCAGTGCAAAAGATTGAAAGCAACCCTCTGTTGCTGAACAGCTGAATCCTCTTTCACTAGTCTTCATATTCAATAGTAATTTAAAAAGAAAATTGTGTTTCCACTGTTTGACTGCTGTTGAGTAGAATTCCCTTGCATGAAAAACATCACAAGGAAAAGTAGGTATATGAATGCAGGTGTTACAATCTTTGGGTAAAAATTATTACTAGGCCTTTGAAACAATAAGAAAAAAAAAATAATGCGAGAAAACCAAAAATTAGGCTGCATTGAGATGGGGCAAAACAAAACACCAAGAAAGCTATCTCAGCAAGTCTATGAAAAACTCCAAAGAAAAGATTAATCTGAGACTCTTCCCAAGTTTTTTTTTCCCTCCTTTCTCCTCACAGTTGACTTTCAACTTAGCTCTTTGGCTACTGTTTTTACTGTGTCTTCAGAGATGAGCAAAATATGACAGTTTCCTTCATAATTTTCATAACTCATACTGTTTAACAGACAGTTACTATGCCAAGTACATGACAAAATAATATAAATATTTTTTGTTGTTGTTCTTAAACGTGTTATGGAAACTGGTGAAGCAAGGAAAAAATTCAGAATAGGAGGTAATACCTATGCCATGCAATCTTTTATTTTAAGTAGTAACGGTAGAGTATATTTTGAGATGGAACCAAATAACTATCTTTATATCATTGGCAGGAAATATCAGCATTGCCTACATAGAATGAAAGATATTTCTGTCAATTTCAATATCACATGGCCTTACAAGCAGGAAGGTGGGCATAGAAACTAATGGAAGAGAGAGAGTAGTACTGGAAATGTATTATATTTGAAGATAAAATGTGTCTTTTTATAAAATTGAAGATATTTTTCATGCCTGAGGAAAATGCAGCAGAAGAAATCCAAACTCTTCATTTGGGCCTGGTTTATATGATTGCATCTTGCCAAAGATGTCTGTACAAAGAGATAGATTTACATTTTTCTATAACTTTTGATGATGCAAAGCATAATCTAAGAAGACACAGTTTACTCTCTGACCATGCAGCAGAATGATGAATAAGAAAAAAATAACAGAATGTAACTTAGCATAGTTCAGGTCTGTCGTGAAAATGAACAGTTGGGAGCTAAGTGTTGGTTGAGATCAGATTCTGAAATGTTCTGTTCTGCTGGGTCTGTGAGGCAAGCTGACAGAGAAAATAGTAGGCCTCAGGGAATACTGACAGAATTCCTGCAATACACACAGTGCCTGGAGTGGCAAGCCAGTATCTGAATGTGAAAGGAAAAAGCTGGGGGAGATAAGGAAAGAAAAGGTAAGAGAACCTAAAGGTAACAATTGAAAAAGTTAACATATATGAAATAAAATAGTTCGCTTAGTGCACAGTTCGCTTAGCCTTTTCTCAACTGTCTTGTTTTTCAAACATTTTTTTATTTCTTTCTCTCTCCTCTGAACTCTCTCCAATTATTTTTTCTTTGTTTTTTTTTGTGGGGTTCTTTTCTTTTCTTTTCTTTTCTTTTCTTTTCTTTTCTTTTCTTTTCTTTTCTTTTCTTTTCTTTTCTTTCTTTTCTTTTCTTTTTTTAAATCTGCTGCCCAAAACTGCAGCTTAGTCCAGACTAGCATGGAGTGAAACATAACTATTTCTTCTCCTTTATTTTTATATGATACTTCTTTTAAAAGGAATTGAAAAGAATAGGAGAAAAATTATGCTACTTCTCTAACCTGCTGTTGTAGTTTAAACCCAGCCAGGCAGCACGTTCACTCACTCAACCCCACCCTCCCCTCTTGCCCTCCCCTCTTTTCTCCCTGCTCCTGAAGGACTGGGAGGAAAGAAGAGCCGAAGGAAAGCGACTTCCACAGGTTCAGATAACAACAATCCAGTAACCAAGGTATAAAACAAATCACTATTCCTATCACCAATAATAATGACAAGGAAAACCAACGGAAGAGAGTACGATACCACCTGCCGAAAACGAGCCCAACCGGGAAGTTCCCTCTCCTTCCGGGTAACTCCCAGTTACCTCCTGGGTATGACATGCTATGGTATGGAATACCTCCTTGGTCAGTTTGGGTCCTGTCCCCCCTTCTTCCCGGCCGCCCCCCTTCTCAGCGGCAGAGCATGAGGCTCACAAAGTCCTTGGTCAGGGTGAACATCGCTCAGCAACAACCAAAAACATCGGCCTTATCAGCCTTGTTCCCGGGTTAAGTCAAAACACCAGCTACTAAGGAGAAAAACTGACTGCAACTGCTGAACCCAGGACACCTGCTCCTTTTGGAGATGTAACGAAAGGTAATATTTATGTGTATTGGGTTGACATGCCCAATTGTTGGTAACTGGGGCTCAGTGTTGGCCTTGTTGTTGGGGGCTGCAGGGGCGGGCTCTGTGAAAAGAGGTCAGAGCCACCCTGTGCCCAGTGGAGGAGGTGATCTAGGTGCTGCAGCACGTATTCCCTACAGCCAGGTGAGGAGACCACAGTGAAGGAATGGAAAAGAGTATGAGGAAGGAACATCAAAAAGAGACCTCTGTGTACTGACTACAAACCACCACTACCTCATCCCCCTGCACCACCTGGGGTAAGGAGAAGAGGCTGAATTGAAGGAGTGGGGTTGAGCCTTTTTCTTTACCACTAGCAGTATTATTATCAGCAGTTAAATATTTTATTTGACAATGAATTAATTTTCCTCAAGTCAAGCTTCTTTTGTCCACAAAGGTGAAGCTATCTGTCTGTCTTAATCTTGACTTGTGACCTTCTTTATTTCTGTTCTTTCTACTTTTCCATTCCCATGAGGAAGTAGAGGAGCAAAGGAGCAGCTGAGTGGACATTTAGCTGTTTGCCAAGATTAACCCAGCACATTACAGAAGAATTTTTTTAGGTTAAGTTATGCATATTTTTCTGTGTTTCGCATGTGTGGCTTTTTTGAAATGAAAAATAAGTGCATCTAAACCCAACAAAATGTTAATAGCACATACACACACACACAAAGGTGTCTTGAGTGACTGCTTGTAAAAATATCTTATTAAAAAATAAAACTAAAATTAAAGAAAATCATTGAATAGGCTCCATCACTTTATATAGTGAGAAAAAAAAACCCACATGTTATGAATATAGCTCATATTTTGACAGCTACTTGAATCTCCCACTATAACAAAAAATATGTCGACATCAGTATTTTACTTTGCATCAGGGGAGTACTTCTGCAATAAATCTCCAGGTCATATCCACTTCCTATATTTAGGTTCTGATTCTGAAGAATACACATTTAATCTATTCAGATAAAAATAAACTAAAAAACATGATCCAGGAACTTAATGTGCTCCCAGTCCAGGATAGTATTTAGTCTAGGGAACCAGATGAGCTTATTTGAAGTAAAGCATCCAAACTGTATATAATGAAGATACTGGATCTGCATCATTTGTTTTGCTGAAGACATCTGCTCCAGTTATGATTCACTGCTTGCTACTACTCCTATAACTTTTACTAAGAGAATATTTTGGTTCTCCCCTTAACAGTTCAGCCCAAAGAGGGGCAGAGGGCCTGATAAATAAGACATTGGTGATCTTTCTAAGCAAATGTCCAGAATGGAGGACAAAACAACTTCTTCAGAATGGGAAATGAGTAAATTGCTGGCAACTGATTTCTGATTATTACATATCCTCTGTATTGCTCACTTTGTAAAGGTATTTCCATCTAATAGGGAGAAATATGTGGTGGTTTTAATAAAACACTAATATTTTGGTTTATTTTCTTTTGCTTTGAATTGTTTTGCCAGGCTGCTTGTAGTTTATCCTCTATGGTCTATGACACCAAAGAGAGTTTCCATGCAGAGTGCCATCTAGGGCCTACAGCATCTACACTTGAAATCTGAATGATGTGTGGGCTGCCTGGAAGTTGGGTATAACTGAGACTGCCTGCCAATATAGGTGAATAAACAATTAACAAAGCATTTAGCAAAGACTGAATTTCAGAGCTGTTGTTCCCCCTGTCAGTTTCTAATTATCATTTGGGTCAAAAGTACTGGGAGAAAAAAATATTTCCTTTATCTCCGAGGTTTGTGGAGACTTCCTTATTGTGGCCAAGTTGTGTGCCTTTCCAAACCTGAAGGGCTATTAGGAAATTACTAATATTTGCTGATTCCTGTAGATGTGATCTGGGCAACCACTTCTGAGCCCTCTTTCCATCATTACTTGGAAGGCATCCTCTTCTGTTATGCATGCATATAAAACTGATCACATAAGAGCCTGTAAATCTTATAATGTGCAACAGGAACCTTCATTTGTACATTTTTACTGACTTAAATATGTGGTGCAATACTTATATTAATACCTTTACTTATTTAATTCAGTTGTTAAGGTCCTTTCAGGCATTGTCATGCATGTTATATTGTTGCTCAAATTCCACTTGAATTTTCTCATGTATCACATATACTGACTACTACTCTGAATTTCTGCTTACCATCATATATGAGAAAATAAAAAGATGATTAGCTCATATGGCAGATTTAGTTTTGATGAGGTAACAAAGCTTGCTTCTATTTTGTTTTGATCAGGATTTCTGAGTCAGCAAAGGTTGAGAGGGCTGCCCCAGGAGTACGACATGTCATGTTTCTTCTTTTGACCTGTATAATATCCCCACTCAGGGGAATATTAACATGCTAGATCCTTTGTACAACATTTTTTTCTGTCAGCACCTTACTTTGAGACTTCTGTAGTCCTCAAAAAAATGACACGTGGCATATGACTACAGTGGCTTGGGGATTGGATGGATTCATCTTCTGTTTGTCATTCAGTAACAGATTCACACTGAATTCTCCACATGCCTAAAGATAATACTGAAGTTGAAAAATTCTTTTTGACATTTTAAATCCTTTGTTTGTAAAATTTGGTATCTGATATTCACTGGTCCATGTTTTTCAATTTTGTTATTCAACATTTAACTGTCATTTTAATTCCATGTGACCACTAGTCCGAAACATAGAGTTTTTGAGCAGGTGCTACTTTTATTTCCCCATAGATTTATATAGCTTTCAAAGAACCAAGAAAATCCCATAGTAATAATATCGCCACAACTATATAGCTTTTAATAACAAATTATTACAGAAAAAATGAATAATAAGAAACACATATATGTGAGACACAGACACACATGGTCTTTTTATAAACCATTCACATATGTATTCCATGAGTGATAAAAAGTTGTTGGGATTACCAGTAACTCACTTATGAGAAAACATCATAATTTGTATAGGGGTTACATAGTTTTGTCATGCAGACAACTGTATATCAGCCTATGAAGACTGTCCATAAATACCCATGTAGTTTTCATTAGACTGCATATGTAAATCCACAACCAAAACAACTAGTTCCATTGATTCTCTGTTTCAGAATGGGGACCAGGGAAATGAACATACTGATATCTTGTCCCGTACTGATTTTTATAAGTCTTATTATCAGTAATACTAAATTCTGTGAAAAAAACATAAATATGATAACAGATAGCAAAGTCAGTATTGCTGAATTCTGCTTTGGGAGTAAAGAGGGCAAGCTTGGCTACTTCAAATGTTAAATTATCCCGTGAGATTTAGTTAAATTTATCACCTTTCTATTCTTTTCATAGGTGTCTTCATGTGTCCATGTCATGGTTTAAACGCACCTACACAGCTCGTTCACTCACTCAACCCCCCTTTCTTGTTCTTCCCTTGCTCCTGGAGGGATGAGGAGGAGAATCAAAAGAATGCAACTCCCACAGGTTGAGATAAGAACAGCTTAGTAACTAAAGTATAACACAAATCACTACTGCTACCACCAGTAATAATGATGATAAAGGAAATAACAAGGGAAGAAAATACAGCACCTCACCACCCATCGACAGATAACTCACCACACCCCAACCCAACTCAGCACTGTCTGAATACCTCCTCTAACCCCCCAAGAGAACTAGCCCTTCCGGGTAACTGCCAGTTACATCCTGGGCATGATGTGCTATGGTATGGAATACCTCTTTGGTCAGTTTGGGTCAGGTGTCCTGTCCCTGCTTCCTCCTGGCCTCCCCTCCTCCCTGGCAGAGCATGAGACTCACAAAGTCCTTGCTCAGAATAAACATTACTTAGCAACAACAAAAAACATTGGTGTTATCAGCTATGTTCCCAAGCTGAAAGCCAAAAACACAGCCCCGCACCAGCTACTAAGAAGGTGAAAAATTGACTTCTACTACCAAACCCAGGACAGTGTGGTTGAAGGAACTCAGGTCTTGAGTGAATGTTCTTTTTCAGACTGTTCATAAAACAAGAACCTGCATATTCGAGATCAGCAAAACAGAATGGTAATCTCATATGAAATAAATTAGTATATTCTTATCTTTTAAATGCATCCATTCCCTGCATTGAATTCTTCCAATTCAAACATATATTTATTGGACCGTCCTGGGTTTAGCAGTGGCAGTCATCTTTTTCTTCTTCATACTAACTGGTGCAGCACTATGTTTTTGAGTTTCGGCCTGGGAACAACACTGATAACAGCAATGTCTTTAGCTATTGCTCAAATGTTTAGTCTGAGCGAGGACTTTGTGAGTCTCATGCTCTGCCAGGGAGGAGGGGAGGCCGGGAGGAAGCAGGGACAGGACACCTTACTCAAACAGACCAAAGAGGTATTCCATACCATAGTACGTCTTGCCCAGGATGTAACTGAGAGTTACTCAGAAGGGCTAGTGCTCTGGAGGGTTGGAGGAGGTATTCAGTCGGTGCTGAGTTGGGGTGGGGTGTGGTGAGTTATCTGTTGATGGATGATGAGACTCTGTATTCTTTTCCCTTGTTATTTCCTTTATCATTATTATTATTGGTGGTAGCAGTAGTGATTTGTGTTATACCTTAGTTAC
The DNA here is from genome assembly GCA_002631895.1 of Agapornis roseicollis. Classification (NCBI taxonomy): domain Eukaryota; kingdom Metazoa; phylum Chordata; class Aves; order Psittaciformes; family Psittacidae; genus Agapornis; species Agapornis roseicollis. Next base: position 53,876 of record NDXB01018970.1, read on the forward strand.
TAAACTGTTCTTATCTCAACCTGTGGGAGTTGCATTATTTTGATTCTCCTCCCNGTGGTAGCAGTAGTGATTTGTGTTATACCTTAGTTACTAAACTGTTCTTATCTCAACCTGTGGGAGTTGCATTCTTTTGATTCTCCTCCCCACCCCTCTGGGAGCAGGCGGAGGGCAATAAAGGGGGGATTGAGTGAGTGAATGAGATGTGTGGCTGGGTTTAAACCACAACACATAGGTAAAGTTCTATTTCTTTGTTTTAATTTGCCACCTCTGAATATTTTCACATTTCTAAAAATACATATTAATTATATGAATGATTTCTGAGAAGCAGGTAACTTTACCATGCTAAAAGACATGACCTAAACTAACATTTCTAACAAAGTAGTAATTATTTCTTTTATAAATTTGCTCCCAAAACTACACTGTCAGTATTCACAGTGGTTGTAATATGCACTCTCATGACCATTATCATGTTCTTCCATTAATGATGTTAGGCTTAGTGTTGATTAGTTTGTTTTTACCCCCACTTCACCCTATCTAATCACACAGGCAGCTGAGATTGTTTGGCGCATACTTCCAGTGTGGTAAGTGAAACTTTTAATTTCCTTTTCAGGGGCATTTCCATGTTCTCCCATATTAATATTTTTGTGTAACCATGAGGAAGTTAAAAAAGTTAAACATTCAAACAAGTTGATTGAAGCTCAGAGGAAAGAACAGGTGAATCTAAAAATGCTGCTGTTCTTTGAAACCAGCTCTATTCACTGTGACATCACTGTGACATCAGTGCCATGGAAAGTGTGAATGACTAGAACAGTTTCTCTAGAGCTCAGTATTTGTGCAAGACTGAAAACTCAAAGAAATTAATGTGATTGAAATGTATTCTGATGACCGCTATTCAGTGTTTCCATGCTGCAATACTTTTAGGTAAATGTCAGAAACTGCAAGTATGCAAATGGTATGGACTGGGGTTCTGAAAGTGGGAGAAATGAAGGTTGTGATTTAGAATTATCCCCAGCCTTGAAGTTAACATTTTAAAAGTTTTGTGTGTCCTACATTGGCAGTACTCCTAATCTGTAATTCTTCCCAGTGGTTTACAAGCATTAAATTAAGAGAAATGTAACGTAAATCTCTAAAGTAGGACAGAAGCCTGCAGAAATTTCTTCCCAGGAAACTGTTATCTAGTCTATTTCTTGTTTTGAAAGACTTTCTCTAAACTGTTTTTATTCTGACTAAATAGTACCATCCTGTACAAAAGCTGCTGAGTACCTGATACTGCCCTCTCAGATCTGAAGTGAATGAGCATTCACCAAGGTGAATTAAAAGTTAACTTTAACCTGATGAGGTGACTGGTGCCAGGGAATAATTTGTTAGGGAATTTAGGATAAAAACTAATCTAAGTTTTTAAAAGCATTTGTTACCATCCTCAAAGAGTTGATAGGTAGATGAAATTGAGCTGTTCTTGATGAATCTATATGAGTCAAGAGGAGTCCACAAAATATTTGAGGTTTATTTTCTGGGGAAAAAAACCCAAAACTCTACAAGCACACTCTAGTGTTTTCTTAATTAGAGTTTTGGTTGTTTGTATTGAGAGTGTTTTTAATATTTTGTGATGGTTAAAAAATCCAACCAAGAATAATTCATCTTAAAAAAAAATATATATATATATATATATCTGTAGTGAGAGAAAAGAAGGAAAAAAAAACATTGAGAGGTAATCTACTGTCAGTCTGTGTCCTGGGTTCAGCAATAGCAGTCAATTTTTTTGCATTCTTAGTAGCTGGTGCAGGGCTGTGTTTTTGGCTTTCAGCTTGGGAACAAAACTGATAACAGGGTTGGTTTTAGTTACTGCTCGAATGTTTTGTTCTGACCAAGGGCTTTGTGAGCCTCATGCTCTGCAGGGAGGAGGGGAGGCCGGGAGGAAGCAGGGACAGGACACCTGACCCAAGCTAGCCAAAGAGGTATTCCATACCATAGCATGTCATGCCCAGGATGTAACTGGCAGTTGCTCGGAAGGGCTAGTTCTTTTGGGCTGGTTGGAGGAGTTGGTCAGTCAGCACTCGGTTGGGTTGGGATGTCATGAGTTATCTGTTGGAGGTCGGTGAGATGCTGTATTCTTTTCCCTTGTTATTTCCTTTATCATTATTATTATTGGTGGTAGCAGTAGTGATTTGTGTTATACCTTAGTTACTAAACTGTTCTTATCTCAACTTGTGAGAGTTGCATTCTTTTGATTCTCCTCCCCATCCCTCTGGAAGCAGGGGAGGGCAAGAAAGGGGGGGTTGAGTGAGTGAACGAGCTGCGTGGCTGGGTTTAAATCATGACAGCCTGTATCTTCAATACCCCTTTCTAGCACATATTCATTAATTAGCCAACTGCAGTCAGTGAGAAGTGTTTTCTGTGAGGTTATTTTCAATGACATATCCTATAATACTGTGATGCACTTGTTCAGTCATAAAACCACTCTGCAATTGGCTTTAAGTTATTGAAGAAAACCAAGTACTATGAAGAAAAAGAAAACAAACCAATAACAAAGTTTCAAAATAGTGAGTTATATGACATTACATTATAATGGTAACTCCTAATTCCAGTTATATAAAGTGGATTTTAAAATGGAATTTTCAATCACATGTAGGTAAAGCCTTTTAGAAATCCCTCGACTTGTTGCCCATTGGAAGTTGCCCATTGCTTATAGAATCATAGAATCATGGATTAGCTAGGGTTGGAAAGGACATTAAGATCAACTAGTTCCAAACCCCCTGCCATAAGCAGGGACACCTCACACTAAACCATGATACCCAAGGTTTCGTCCAACCTGGCCTTGAATACTGCCAAGGATCAAGCACTCACAACTTCCTTGGCCAACCCATTCCAGTGCCTCACCACAGTAACAGGAAAGAATTTCTTCCTTATATCCAATCTAAACCTTCCCTGTTTAAGTTTGAACCCATTACCCCTTGTCCTATTACTACAGTCCCTAATGAAGGGTCCCTCCCCAGTATCCCCATAGGCCCCCTTGTCATGGTTTAAACCCAACCAACCACGCAGCTCGTTCACTCACTCAACNTACCCCTTGTCCTATTACTACAGTCCCTAATGAAGGGTCCCTCCCCAGTATCCCCATAGGCCCCCTTGTCATGGTTTAAACCCAACCAACCACGCAGCTCGTTCACTCACTCAACCCCCCTTCTTGCC